>JAPDSC010081908.1:0-38985 GCA_026290005.1 Latrodectus geometricus | reverse complement strand
GCGAATAAGGAAACTGAAAAATCCTGATTATCATTAGGCTTGAGTTGTTGCATTTGTTACTTTAAAATGTACCAAAAAAAAAAAAAAAATTAGTATTCTGACTTTGTACAAAAAATATTAGATTTTGCTAAATTTATAAAAATTTCCTTTAACGTTATTTTACTGAATAGGAAACAGTAAATTTAAATATTTAAAATTATTCCTTTTATTTTAAATATATTAATCTATATTAATGAAAACTGCATGTTCTCAGTTAGTCTTGAAATAATATTTCCCCTTCAACAATATGCCAACAATACATTTCATTTTTCAGTTGAATGTTTCAATAATTGTACAAATTCAACTGAATGTTATTCACACAAAAGGGATAAAAAATGCAATATTATTCAAATATTTAAATATTTTATTTTAACATGAAATAAATAAAAAAACATTTCAAACTATTTAAAAATAATATTAATGTATTTTAACATTTAAAATTAACAGCTGTTTAATAAAATATTAAAAAGTACAGAAAGAAAAATGAAAAAAATGGAAAAAGGAAGAGAAAATAGGTAAAAAATGAATTTTTCATAATTTTCATCTTTGGAATGGTCTTTTCATTCTCAGATTCTAATCTTATTAATTAATAAAGCACATTTTAGAAGTTAGAGTTTGCTCTATGCCGCCCAACCTGTCTAGTAGTTAGCATATCTGACTACAGATGGGGAGGACTTGGGTTCGAATCCTGGCTCGGGCATGGATGTTTTTTCTCTTTCTCTGTTTCTTGTCCTTTCCTCAGATGATGGGGCACAGGCGATGCTACTCGTACCTCCATGACTTGGTTCACAGGTGCCCACCGAGTAACGATAAAATGAGTAGCAGTTTCCATCCTTGTTGCGGTAAATGGGGTAATATACTTACTTGCTCAAGGGTGCCCGCCATTAGAAATAAAAAAAAAAGTTTGCTCTATGGCTCAATAAAACTTGTTCTGCTTTTAAAACTAACATTAAAAATTAGAATGGAGTAAAATAATCATAGCTGAATCACTGCTCAAAAAGAAATTGCCTAGAAATATTTGCCTCTATACTTTTGTCAAAATAGACATGTTAAAAATCACTGTGCTTGTTATTGATCACATCATTTATTCATTTATTGCAATTAATATGTATAAAAAAATTCCAGTTATGTAGGTAAAATTAGATAAAAAAAATTGTTTCTGTGTTATTTTTTTAAGCCCTGAAACTATAAAATTCTATTATTTTGAAAACTTTATTTGCCCTTCATTCTTTTTAACATTCAGATTTTTTTGTTACTCACTTGAAAAAGAATATAGCTTTAAAAAATTAAGTTCAGCTAGAAGTACTAATTCTGAATATCTAATGTGAAATAATGCTTTTCAACTTAAAGATCAAATAATATACACTATAAGGATAAAGCGACATATTTTATTACATATCGTTGCTGTATTGATAAACTTTGATACATTATAATCAATTTAGTTGATATTTTACAAAAGAACTTACCTCCAAAACTTAAGATATCTCCATCAGCAGAAAGTAACACTACAGTAATAAAAAGGGCATACATTTTATAAATTTGAATTAATGAGAAAGAAAATATTTTTTATTAAAAACAAATTCAGATAAAAATTTTTAAGTGTTAATATTTTGATAATCATTTTTAAGTATTAATATTTTGATAAAAAAAATATTTTTGATTTTCTTCCAAATATGATATTAAGAGTTGACGAACTAAGTTAAAATCATTTTATTACAATAAATATTACATTTGTTATAAAATTGCCTTTAATACAAAATTGCCTTTTGATTTACTAAAAATAAAATAAATTGTGTATCACAAAATTGAAAAAAACAAACTTTTTATCTTTTAATAGAAATGTTTTTAACTTCTTATCTTTGTAAAAAATAAACAATTATCAAAAGTTCAAGATAAAAAGTACTCTACACAGAACATTCATTTGTTTCAAAGATTTAAAGCTACAAAAGTTCCACAGTAAAATATTCACTTGCAGCCAAAGTACTCATGAAGCCATTCAAAATACTTGCTAATTCTTCAACACCAGAAACTCCTTTCTGGCAGTAAGATTCAGTCAGTTTTGTAAAACCTATTCAAAAATTAATTTTTCAACATTAACTATTTTTTTTAACAAATTCAGATAATTCATATTTTATATAGTAAAATATAAAAAGATATATATCATATTTTATATATATGGTTTACATGTTATATAAAGATTGTATTTAGCTAAATTGATAAAGGCAAAATTATTTCTATTTAATAAATATTTTTAAGTATAGTCAAACAAAATCCTTTTATGAATAATATTAAAGAAAATTTAAACAGAAGAATAACTATAAATTTCATAAATTAAATGTAAAAGAATTTCATTAATAAGATCAATCAAAATAAGAATTAATGAAAAATAAAATAAGAACAAATAAAAAATACTTGCCACAAACATCAACAATAAGTAAGACTGCATCTGAGTGAACGTAATAAGGCAATGTGTGAAAAGATTCATCAACAATTTCTTTTACTATGATATTGGGTATAAAAGTAAGAGGAAGAAAATCAGGATTAGGTGTAAAATCTTTTTGTATGGGAACTTTCAAAACATCTTTCAATTTTTCCTTAGCTTCTACAACACTAGTTCTCCTATCTAATAAAAAATGCATATTTTTCAAAAGAATACAACTTAAAAATAAACATATGGTTTAATAATTGAAAACCAAATTTCTACATAGTTATCAACTTTTTTACTGAGGAATGAAAATAGCAAAAATTGTACAATTTGTTTCTCTCTTAATACACATGAATGACTAAATTACAGTATTTTGAAGACTTTTGATCAGTCAAGATGGGAAAAAGAATTTAAAAATTGTGATAGGAAAATAAAAGTCCACGCAGTAAAATTATGTGTGCATTACTGCCCAAAATAAAAAATGGGTTTAATTTTTTTAATAGATAATTAATGAAAAATAAAAGGATAATATTAATTACTAGTATTTTTCATATTTATTTATTTTATAAAAATATATTTCTATTATCAGGTAGAATAAATTTCCTAAATGCACAGGATAACTAAATAAATCATAAAACAAATTCAACATAGGAAAATATATATTTAAAAAAATTTTGCATTTAAAATACAAATGATTAAATATTTATAACAATTGTCTCTATATTTTTGATTATACAAAATTAAAAGTCTTGACTTTAATGTTGTCCCAAACAAATTAATAAAGAACAAAATTATATGAACAGCTTCTTAAGAACTCCTGCATTTGCAGATATGCTGAAAAATCAATTTCAGCAAGTCAACCATTTTACAAAGATAAAGAGAAATAAAAAATCAAGTATCCGTATGTAAGTATCCTAAAAATTAGGAAATAAATGTCTTAATAAATAGAAATTAAGAATGAAAACATTTAATTATAAAGAGAGAATTAATGCTGGCAAATAGGAAAAAAAATACACATAAAAATAAACAAGTCAATTTCTTAAAATTAAATTGCTAAAATGTAAAAAATAACTTAATTTTTAAAATTCAGAGCAACTAAAAATTGAGGGTTTTTTTTATTATTTTTTATTATTTTTTTTATTTATCAGTAGGTTCTCAGTAGATGTAAAAACAAATATCTCAAGAAACTTAGAAAACTAACTATAATCTTAAGCTCAATACTCATATAGCCATTAAACATTATTAAAAAATATTAATGATTGTTAAAACATAATGTTTTAAAATCGTAACAAAGGCAAGAATGGTAGGTTACAATAATATTAAAATATTGAAAAATGAATGTGAGCATTTTTATACACTAATACTATAATTATTTATTATAAAAAAATTTATTAATGCTAAAGCTTGAATTGAGATATTTATACAACTCAATTCATTTTTACAAACAAACATTTCAATCATTTTACAACAAACATTTTTATCCACGAATACTATAATTATTTATTATAAAATAACTAATTAATTCTAAAGCTTGAATTGAGATATTTATACATGAATCACCAAGTTAAAGCTAATTTAATAGAATTATATAACAAAAAGATTAAAATCTAATAAAGTTTAGGACAATTTGAAGATTAATATAATAAAATGTCAAATACATGTATATAGATTACATGAAGTAATAATTTACCTTGATAATCATGTTCACAACAGCTTTCTAAACATGGACAACAACCTGTAGAAATGTCAGTAAAGATCATTATAGAATAGATACCTCAAAACTAAAATCGAAAATATACTAATAGTTTTGAAAAATTACATACCATAACAAAATATAGACATTGTAACATTAAATTATGTATTCTATAAACTCCTACTTGATGTATACCAAGTTACAAAACATGCTGCAAAAAGAAATTAAATGCTAGTTAATTTTATCACATTTTGTAAGTCATAGTCAATGTGAAACTGTTCAAGATTTTTTATTACTACTTGTTTTTAACAAATAAAAAAAATTTCAATCATAGGTATTAAATAATTCTATTTTGTTTCAATTTTTATGAAGAATTGAGTTACCAGATAAACCAAAGTCTATTCTGAGTTATTTATACAAAAAATTAAGTTCTTTAAAATTTAATGAAAGAAATATATGTATTTTAACATTAACAATTTAGTCACCTCACTCATTTTAATATATGATTGCTGATTTGGTTATTTTAAATTTGCAATTTTTTATGAAATTTAAAACAAGCTTTTCTTTTACATTTTGCTTAATATTTAACAAAACATTGTATGTTTTTAAAATAATTTATAAACATAATAAAATTAAACGTTTAATTTTAAATGTATTTTATTGCTTAAATTCCTTCTTCCACATTACAATTTTTATGTTTCAACTATTTACGTACCTAATTTATTTCTCACTATTCGTAAAAAAGTTAAAAACAAAATGAATTTAATAAGATCTTTTGGTACTTTCATGTTATACTATAGCAATCATTTTTGTCAAAATGTCGCTAAATTTTATAAATTTTGATATTTTTTTTAAAAAAATGTGAAAGGAGAAAACAGCAGTTAATTTACATTTTTATAGAAAACTGCTAATTAGTAAAATTTGTTATATTTAGTGACATATTTTTATGGTAATGATCAATATATAAATACAGATTAATTTATTTCTTGTAAATTTCTTATGTATAATTCCAAACTCTTTTAACTGTAAATATTTGAAAACATGAAAAATTGATAGCAACAATCCTTAAAAGAGTTTGACTAAATGCAAAATAATGTGTTCTAGATAATCATTGAAGAAATAGAAATAGTTAAGAAAAATATATTATGAGCTATCATGAACCATAGCTTCAACAATTTTATAACTTGTTAATCAACTTGTGGAGTTTTTTTTTTTTTTTTTTTTTTTTTTTTTTTTTTTTTTTTTTACCAAAGATAATTGTAGTTATGTAATTCATTATTAAAGATGAAGTTGGTAATACATTCGTAGACAAAGGTGATAATTTTTTGTGGAATCAAATTAGAACAGGTAAAAATTTTATGGCAATCTAAGATTGCCAATCAAGTTTATTATAAATAATGTTCATGTTTGCATTTTACAGAGTTTTCTGTTTTAACTGTGTTATTTAATACCAAGACAGTAGAAAATTCCAATTAAAATTATTAAATTCCAGCTTGAAATGAATTGCAAAATTCATTTTACTTATAAAATATTTGAAAACATTCTAAATTTGATTATATTAAATAAATAACAGGGCAAATTTAAATTGTCAATAAGAAAAATTGTTGAGAATTGAATGAAAAAAATGTTTGAGAAACTTTGGAGATTTTATATTTAAAGTAAATATTTTTCAATGATCTGATTCGATTCAATGTTACTTAAAATTAGAATTTTACTTTTCATATATTTTGCTTATTGTGCAACTGAAAAGCTTTTAAGAAACATTTTCACTTTTTTAATTTTGTAATAATAAAGAATTTTGAGATATCAGGAAAACTTTTTTTTATTCTGTTTTAGAGTTTAGTTTGTTTGCCAATCAATGGTCATTTTATACAAGGGGGCTAATTAGACCATGACCAACAGTTTAATGTGTGTGGATTCTAAACTATTACAAACACCTAAGCTGGAATGGAATCTACAAACATTTGAATGGAACCCAGAATGCTAATCATTCAACAGCCAGCTCAGTTTCTGCTTGGGGATTCAACATCTTTACATAAAAAAAAAGCATTATCTAAATCTTGCTAGGTTATTTAAATTTTCTTTAGAAATATGCAAACAAAGTTTGAATTACTTTAGTGAGCCTTTACAGACAAAATACTAAACTAAACTCTATGGTACGACAGTCCATTGGAGGACTGTTGCACCATGCAGTTGCTTACAGTTCCCACATCTGTTTTTTCGACTGAGAGCTCTGAGGTGCAAAGCATATGACCCAATTAGTTCGTCAGCTGAACATGAAACTTCTAGTGCTTAGTTTCCAAGCAACTTGGTACTCAATTTTATCGATCTATTGAAAGGATGAAAGCTGAATTGACCTCATCCAGCCTGAGGATAGAACCTTGAATCTATGCATTGGCAGCACAAAATATTACCACTATGCTTCTGGGGTTAAGCAAAATATTAAAAGTGATATAAATTGAAACTTAAAGTTTTATATACTTATTTTTAAATTTCAATATTTAAAAAAGCATTTAAAATATTTTATGTTGTTTTGAATACTAATACCTTTAAACAAATCTTTGAAATTTAATAATTAATAAATTTTAAGCTTAGTATAACAGTGTTTAAATTTATTCACCAAATTCACAATCTTCATGACAAAAGAACTTTTTTTCATTTTTATTAAAATTAGAATAAGTCTCATGTAAAAATTATTTTCTTTGAATAATGTTATCGTAATCTTTTCATGATAAACATGTGTTCTGGCAATTTTTTTTTAAAATTGGAACAACTTTGATATACCCCCCAAAACATTACACGCCAAATCTGGCACTCCCTACGGACTTTTTAGGGTTGCTGTTTCTTATTTTGGTGTTACCAATTTAGATTTTTGCTGTTGCCAAATTTAGTATTTTCTTGTATTTTATACCATTTTCTAAGTTTTTTATTAAAGTTTTTTTTATGTATTAATTATTTGTATTTAGCGAGAATCCATCTTGGCGAGTAATAAATGGCGCCAAAAACAGGTATTATGGTTGGTGAGGGAAAAAAGTCGCCAAATTTCCGATTTGGGGGGTATCAAAGTAGTTCCTTAAAATTTATTATAATTTATAATACTTACAGTACAAAATTGATATGATTTTAAAGTATGATTGGAATAATTTGATTGATTTTTTTAGAAAATACAGTCAATTTGAATATCGATATATATTAACATATTCTGTTTTTAACACTTGTAGTTTTATACAGTGTATTCAAGTCACTGGAAACAATTTTGTGTCAAGTTGATATAGCAACAAAGGAATCTCGCCTGGATATCATAACAAAAGAAAGTAATAACAAGAAAATATTTACTCACATATTTTGTTTGAAACATAATTATTTATAGAACTGGTTAATTACATTTTGATGCAGTAACATTTTGATGCAATGACACTAATATGTAAATATCTTTTATACCATATTTATATACTTAAAACAAATTATAATCATATTTTGGAACATTATAAAATTCTATGCTTAACCAGAAATAGCTATCAAGAAATACAATCTCCAAGCATCTTTCACTTAAACTTATAAAATTAATTCCTTTATATCACTCTAAAGGAGTTACCCATATAATATTTTTCATAATTTTATTGTTACTTGATTTATTTTTAGTATAAAATAGCATTGTTAGCTTAATATTATTAATTTGCTGTCTTTAAATTAAATGTTTGTAAGCAATAAAATCAATAAAGACTAATGCAATCAGGTAAGTATGATAAAAACTGGTAAATGTCATGTAATATTTTTTTGTACAATTTTGTCTTTGGAGAAATTTATGACGAAGTTTCTTTTATTTTCTAGGAAATTCAGACTTCTAATACATAAAAATTATCTAAAATGACTCTATTTTCACATCCTTTTATGTATAGCACTTGTTATTTGAATTGTTACAATAACAATTCAAGCCAAGTTTGTTACTTAAGCAGTCTGATTGCAGATTATTTACTTACAACTACATTACTGACAGAATTTGATTTTATATTATTTCTTTTTAATATATTTTTATTTATTTTAATATTTTACATTGATTTCTTTATATTTAATTGATTATCTTTTTATGTTTGTTGAAATAATTGTCTTCCAAGCACAGTGTAACTTCAAGACATTGGGCAATATTTATGGAGTTTCTATTACGAAAGTAAAAAATAAGTTTATAGATAACTATGAGGAATCAAATCGTTTTTTTATTTTTAGATTTAAAAAAAAAAAAAAAAAAAAAAAAAAAAAAAACTAGTCCGATGCTTTTAGGGAACTTTCAAAAGAAATAAGTTTGTGGCAATTGGATTTAATATTTCTTTCATTTTTGTACAACTTTTCTATTGATTTTTTTGAAATATTTTTAAATTGAAGATAATGTCATTATAAAATGTATAAGTATTACAATAATGTATGAGTATCTTCTTGTTAAACTATTATAAATGTTTATTTTTTAAAATAAAATAACTCTGATAAATAATATATTCAATATTAATCAGCATTAAATTATTAATTCAAGCATTTTTGGCATTTCTTCAAAGAAATAGCTATTTATTAAATAGGATTCCAAAGATTAATAACATTTTTTGGTTGGCAATAATATTGTTCCAAAAGATTATGACATCTATTCTTAACAATACTTACATATGTAATTTGTATTATTTTTAATTAATTTGTTGGATAAAACTATACTTTAGTGTGCCCCCTTGGCAAACATGGCGATTTTTGTTGGGCTAACATTTTTATTGGTGATTTTTGTTGACACAGAACAATCAATTGCTCTGTTGCAATCAGAATATGATTGGGTTTTGTCCAACTTGGCGATCAATCGCGATTACAACTTGGCAAGAATCAAAGGGGCACCCTAAAGTATAGTCTAACCATTTGCTGCCTGTCAAAAGTGTGAAGACTCATCATTTTTCCAATTATCACATAAATAATTCAACATGGGAAAACATCATTAACCAAGTTTGAAAACGTTTATCTCAATTACTTTTATAAGCAAGATTTTAATTCAGTAAAAATATTTAGTATATACTGTTAGTTATGATATTCAGAGCTTAACTTAATTATAGGATTTTTCTTTCAAACACAAAACTTAACATTTTACAAAGTAACAAACTATATAAGTAACTCTAATTGTACAGCTATATTCTTTTAAATTAATAATGTATATCATATTTTTTTCTAAAAATTACCATGTTATACAATAAAATGGTTAAATGCTAAATAATCCAATATTATTTAGTAATTAAAATTGTCAAATATTTTTTACATTTAACACTTAATATTAGGAGTTTGCTCAGAATTTCAACAACAAAATTTTTTAACGCATTTCTTCATACATTCAAATTTTAAATTCAGCGGGTCCACGCAAAAGCGTGCGTACAGCATTCGCAACAAATACGAATCAATGAACTTAATCAAGAAGATCAAGAATTTGAATTTCATATTGTCTATGTCTATAAATGCCGACAGAAATCCTGCAGCCAACCACTTCTAAATTTTAATATCAATATGACTATCTTGATACTCGAAAGTTATGCCACGTCAACGGGAAAACAGTGAATCGTTGGTTTCCCATTATTCAAATTTTTGTAAACAAATAATTGAAAATTAACGTATTATCAATTATTTATTTACAGATTTATTTATAGATCAATTATCATTGATATTATTGGGAATTTTTTTCTGAAATATGGGCAAATATGTTTCATTAAAACATAATCTGAAAGAATCTGATATTAATTATTAGTGTGTTATAAACGAAAAAAGTCTGTTCAAGTATTCAAAACAAAAATGAGTTTTCTGATTTAGTCAATTATCTCCAGAATTATTAGTTTAATCGAATTGAATGAGAATTCAACTTGATGCATCAACAAAAACTAATAACTTAACTAATGTAATACAAAATTTGGTCAACCTAGAATACATGATAATCACTGGAATCTAAAATATTTATTATATATTTTTTTGATTTTAACAATATCAAAAATTGATATTAGAGTTGTTCTCTTACAAATGCATAGAAATACACTCTTTTACGAGTACGTAAGGGAAATAGAGATTCCATTATGGCTTTGTAAGGGAAACGGAGTAGTTTTATTGGGAATTTACCCTATTCATTATAGAGTAGTGGTAGTATTAAATAATTTGATATAATTTCTAAAAACGTTAAAAAATTTGAAGCTACAGACTATCAAAAACAATCATAGACTTACGTTTAGAAAAGTACAGCTTTATTAAGATTATCGTATCATATTGTTACAAATTTATTTGTATTTTTCTTTAATTCATTTTAATTTATTATTAAATTATCTTAGGAAGATCGGAAATACTCAGTTTTTGGGGAAACATTGTTCAATTTACATGCATTCTACATTCAAAATGACATTTCTAAGGATTTGATGCTAGTTTAGTGTATAGAAGCTATTGAGTGTCTGAGGTATTTGTTCTGAGGTATGAGGTATAATAAAATTACCATCATGTTATACGATTATATAACATGATGTTAATTTTATTGCCTCATAAAGTGTATTTATTAATAATATATCGCAAAAGGATCACATAAAATTTAAAATAAAATTAAAAAACATAAAATTTAATCAATCCGACAATTTCTCATAAAGAAGAGTTTATTAAGTTAAGCACTTACTAATGTCTGCATTTCTATCCATGACGACAACGTTATATCTCAACTTGTTCTGATTTGTGCTTGCTGAACATGAACTTTAATCGTGAAAGTGGAAGGATCAAAAGCCCTTTTTCTATTCTTGAATGTAGGATTTTGAGAAGCGTTTTCGGTTGAAATTTTGAAAATGGTATTTGAAAAAAGAACATTGAATTACATTGATTGTTTAAATAATCAAATGTTATTCATCACACTAAAATCAACAGTCTCAATTGGATTGGGCATGTTATATGTATGAATGAGAATTACATATTAAAATGTATTCTCTAACCTAGATCAAGTGATAAAAGGAATAGAGGAAGACTTAAACTTCAATGAAACTATACAATGAAGAAATATAGTTTAGAAATCAAATCAAAGAATTGGAGGAGTTTCACTCTTAGTCGATCTGGCTGGAAACTCTGATACAGGAAACTTTATAATATTAGGTCTAGGTCAAGTATTTTCTACTAAATTTAATTTCTGCTAAAGTAGAGCCCAAATTTCTTGAGGCTGAATATACATATTTTTCATTGAAAAAGAAATAAAGTAATTCACATTTTTATTAGAGTAATTTATGACTATATATATTTCAAAATACCGTCCTCAAATCTTAATGGTAATCTACCAATATTAAACATAGCCTGTGTTTCTGAACAATGAATGAAAAAGAAGGATGTATACATTTCTCAAAACAGTTAAAGGATATTATTAGAATAAATATAGTAAAGCAATAAGATATGTAAAAAAATAATCCATGGATAAAGAATAATTAAATATTTTGTTGTCGTTTCCAATGCACGACTAACAGCGTTTTTAACTTTCAGTGCAATAAGGGATGATGACACTTTTTTTATAGTTGAACACCCAATATACATACCATTGTTTAATTAATTTAAATTCAAAGACCAACCAAATGTAATTACTAGAGGTTTTATTTCAAATGGAGAACATTGAGAGTATGAGGGCATTCTGTGTTCCCCAACCACCATAAGTGAACAAGACAGGCTCTGATACGAGAAAGACGTCCTAACCAATCAAAAACTTATTATTTTCTTAGCATATATTTCCAATCAAATGAGAATTGATGCAAATAATTAATATTAACGTTTATTAACACAATTTCTAATAAGCTCAGGAGTATTCGTCGACTATGGTTGATATTCGTCGTTTGTAAGCATTGTAAAACATGGCTTCTGGGTGAGCAGCATCCAAGATTGCATTGTGCTTCCACGATCTTTATAATCATAGATAAAATAATCATTATGAAGATTAATGTCTCTGCAAACGTGATAGTGGAAAGAAGTCGACTGGTTCTGCTAGACAAAAAAGTGGCAGTTCAATCTACAATCCAGATATTTCATGATTGTAAAGCCGAGACGTGTATCATAAATGCTCAAACAGAAGCCAAATTTACTGCCGAAGGCATGTGTGTAAGATACATGGAGGGCTTGGACAAAAGGCATGTGAACGGCATATCAAAGACACGAAGCTGCACAACCACCAAGACGAAAGATAGTCCACTTCCAGTCAATTATTCCCAAATGATATCTGCAGATATCAAGGTCAAACAAAGATGGTAATTTTTTAAATTTCCTGCAATATTTTATTAATGGAAGAAAAGTGGAGCAAAAGTGAATGTTCAACGTATCATTATCATAGGTAACCATTTACCAATTGGCCAATGGATTATAGAGTATCTCCAGCTGAAAGCCAAATTATATAAGAAGAAATATAAAAGATGCGAGAAAAGGCGTTATTCAACCATCAGAGAGCCCATGGTTATTCTCAGTTGTGCTTGTGAGGAAAAAGTATGACAGTTTTTTGTTGATTATCGCCGCTTCAACAAATTTGGGAAGAAAGACGCTGCCACGTTTTTATGACAGATTATACAGTTTAAAGGGAGCCAAGTTCTTTTTCATTCATAGCTCTTCTTTTTGGCTACTGGCAAATTGAAGTGGACAAGGTAAACCATGAAAAGATCGCATTTATCACACCAGAGGAACTTTACGAGTTCCAGTTAATGCCCTTCGATTTGTGCAATGTACCCACAACCTTCGAAAGAATGATGGGAAATTTACTAACGCACATGAAATGAACCATGCATCGGCTAGAAGTTCTGATACCTGAACGACATTGTAATATTCTCTGAGAACTTCGACAAGCATCTGAAGATCCTGAATGTCGTACTTAATTTATCCAAGAAGCCGTCCACGTTCTAAATCTTAAAAAAAATACCTCTTCAGAGCTCAACAGATTGAAATTCCAGGACACTTACTATCAGAATGAGGAATTCGGCCAGACCCACATAAACTGAAAGCTATGAAATGTTTTCCAAGCCTCAAAATTGTATAGATGACTTCTAAAATTCTGCTCTTATTACCTCCCCTTCATCAAAGATTTTTGTCATCAGACAAAGCTTTTGCAAATTTGGTTGAAAGGTGTTTCTAAATTTTGTTGGGGGTGTGAGCAAGTGGACGCTTTCAACCGATTAAAGAAAGGCCGGATATCGAATTAGGAATAAACGATGAGAATGCCGTAACAGAATTGCATACAGATGCAAGCGGCTAAGGAATCAGAGTAGTCATATTACAGAATAAACACGAAAAAGAAGGAGCCAAATCCTATGTTTCACGGGCTCTAAACAAAAGCTGAGAAAAGCTATACTACTGAAAAAGAGAACCTTGCCATTGTATGTGCCAAGCTGAAATTTAGACCCTATCTCTTTGAAAAACACGTTTCCAGTGGGAAAGTTTAACATTCTCTGTCTTGGATTATTAATCTAATGTATCCTTCTGGAAGACTTGCGGAACTAGCCCTGTGACTACAAGAGTAAAACATCTTCATCGTCTATAAAAGGCAAAAAACACTAGAACATTGGCAGTTTATACCGAGGACCTGATATTCAGTGGAAGAGGACCTTATATCTTCGGACGTCATCTCTACTACATGTGTTGGTAACATAGCTGATGAACAAAGAGAAGTTTCACAACTTGTTGAACGGGCTCTCGAGAACGCCGAACCAGTAAAGGGAGGTTTCTAACTGATTGATATCATTCTCATTAAAAATAATTTTTACCCAGCTGGTAAGCAATGTCTACCTAAAATTCCAATACATCTACGTCGAAACATTCTGCTGCTCATCTACGATGCACCTACTGCCAGATATTTAAGATGTGGAAAAACATACAATCAGATAAGGAAGCGATTTTATTGACCAGGTCTTTACCTAAATGTGCAATGGTACGTAACGCACTGCCGGGAATACCAGTTTAGAAAAACTTTCACAGAAGCCATCAGGATATCTCATGCTTACGCCATCAGTTGTAGCACCGTTCCATCATTTTGGAATATATTTCCTTGGGTGATTTCCAAATTCAGTCTCTGGAAATAAATGGGTCGTAGTACGAACCAATTATTTAAGTCTGTATGGTGTCACGAAAGCTTTGAGAATTGCCGAAGCTCCTGAAGTAGTGAAGTTTCTTGTCTAAGATATATTACTGAAATGTGGAACGCCGCGAATTATCATCATCGATCGATCAAGTAAAATTCCAGTTGAAATTTGTTATGGCGATATTCTGACTGTGTAACACCAGTCATCAAATGATGATAGCCTACCATTCTCAGACTAAGGGCCTTGCTGAGCGATTCAACAAGACACTGGTTGACATGTTATCTATGTGCGTAGACGTGGAACAGAGAAACTGAGACGATATTCTGGCTTTCGTGACCTTCGCTTACAGCAATGATAAACAAGATGTAACTGAACCCACATCTTTTTATTTACTTCATTGTTGAGAAGTTGAAACCATGCTACACTCTTTTTCTCCTTTTTCCTGATGTTGAAAATGACTATACTAAGCATCTTGTGGTAAAAACTGAAGAACCCAGGAAGCCAGCCAAACTGAGAATGTTAGAATCACAAATAAAGGACCATCAGGCTTATGACTCCAATCATCGTATGGCATCCTATTCACTTGGAGATTTGGTGTAAGTTTTCACACTTGTACGGAAAGTTGGCCTTTCCCAGAAGTTGCTTAAGAAATACTTCGGACCGGAAAAAATCCGGAAATAGAGATATCGTCCATGTGCTTAGAATGAAGCCTTATTTAAACCCCGAACAATAACCACCATGTCCAGTTAGTGACTCTGTAACATTAGAGGAAGATGATGTGAGAAGGACACAATTTCTCCTCGGAAGATTTACTATATCGACCCACAGACGCATTCAGTATCAAAGATAATGAATGTGTAAATCTAAGAACAGTCTGACGATGTCCTTCAAATAATGGAGCAACGTAGCTTATTACGTTTTGCTGCCGTTCTCGCTGTGGTGCAGTTTTTATGGCAGCAGACTTTTATCTAACCAGGCTAGGCTCGAATCCTGAACAGCGATGGAAATTTTGATTTCAATTTAATATAATTACATACGCTTTTTTGTCACTTTATAAACACTTTTGATTTACTGGAATGGTGTTCCAGAACTTTGCATATGTGTATAAAAGAGCAAGTATCTGAGTAAGTGAGAGAGTTCTCCTCCACTTTTTGCCAGCAAATACTGAATGACCAATAAGAAACTTTCCATTACTGTTATTCAAGTTTCACAATCATTCTACGCTACATTATTGTTATTTTTTACTTCAAATGCAGATTTTTTAAAGAAAGTTTCAACTTTAAGTAATTTTTTCTTATTTAACAATACTTAATTTTTTGTGATTATATAAATATATACGTACATTAAAATTATAGATATATAAGTACTTTCTAAAATATTTTTCAATAAGGAATACCTAAAGCTTATTTTTTTTAAAAAATTTATAACCTGTTTCGATGATAAATCAATAATTATAATCATTACTGATTTAATAGGATACAGCTCAACAAATAATCTAAAATAAGTTCACTCTTGTTTTTAAACATAATATTCAATTTGAATTATTCCTCAAACATCTGCAATTTCTTTTTCGTTAACTAATAAAATTTATACCATTTTGTGATAAATTCAAAGTTTTTATATACGTTATTATGATCATTAGATTATAATTTACCAAAATTATCTGAGAATTATTGATAAAATTCATAGTTCATAAGATAAATAAATAACTAGGGCAATTGTTTGAATAAACCAGAAGCTTGATAAGTTTTTATATGTGCAATTCCAATTTTTTAATCTCTTCTTTCTAGTACATAAAATGAAAATATTTTATGCATGTGTGTATAATAAGATACATTTAATTTAATATGACATAATAAGATAATAATATAATATAACATAATAATATAATATAACATAATAATATAATATAACATAATATAAATAATAATTACATAATAAGATACATTTAATTTTTGTTAGCAAAAAAAAGTTTATAAAGTTATTTATGAAAACTTGTTTCAGGAATTTTTTTAAAGGTCTATTTGTGTAACTATAAGGACAGAAAACAATCATAATTTTTAAAATTTGAAAATTACATGAAATTCAACATAGTTTAATGCTATACATCAGTTTGTATGCTTTGGAAACAAAGTGAGAGTGACAGGGACTGTATATTCTGATTTTCACGACTAGGACAGTTCTGATTAAGTTTATTTCTCCATTGTACAGGCCACAGATATAAAAGCCAGCTTTTTTTGATGTAACTACTAGTTTTTCTAGCCTTTCAATCAATTAATCAAAAACTTTTGCTTTATTCCTTGTAATTACTGACAGTTTTACCGCCTTATTATCAAAACCAAATAAATGAAGAAAAAATTACATGATCTAAAAATATATGATTTCTGGAAAATTTATTTATATTTTAAAAGTATACTATATAATTTTTAATTCTAAATATTTTTGTTGGTAAAATTTTTATTTTTATTGGACCATGAAATTTTACTTTTAACGTAAAGAGACATTTTTGCAGATTATATTTTTGTAAGATAATTATTCTCTTCACACTACTAATATCTATAAACATACTGTTAAGTTCATATCAGGTCTTTAATAATCTTCATAAAATAATACGATCATCTCGTCTGCTAAAATGAACTTTTTCTTCCTTGATTATGTATCCTTAATTTTAATCATTTTTGATTCTAATACTATGGTTTAGATGAAGTGAGTGTATAACTGTCGTAAAATCCGTTTGGTGTTGCTCAGTTTCATGCATTTTTTTAAACCTTTTTATCGTTTTTCTGGCAGTTCTTGCCTATAACTCTTTTAGATTGATCTAATATTTGAAAAAATTTTCACACTTTGTCTTGATATTCGTAGAGCACTTCTCATAATTTCAGTCAAAATTTCTTAGTTTTACTTATATTTTTGCATGAATAAGCAAGTATAATGTTAACAGATCAAATTTCCTTTCATGTTTTATTGTTCCTTGTTGTTATAACATGTAGTAAAATCATATGAACTGGTATGTGGTGGCAGCATTATCAATTTTTACGTTATTTTTTGCAGAACTATCTATCAACTTAAATTACACCATTTCAGGCAAAATTGGGTTTTAAAATCCCATTCACACTCAATCTCAAACTTTGAATAATGGAATCTTGAGCTATTTTCTCATCTATCTGAGCAACCTCATCTATCAATATTTTTAATATTTCATTATAATCATTTATTAGAGAAATACTATAAAAGTAAGTTAGAAACTTAATTTCCCTTATTTTACAAAGCAACTATAAAATTACTCTAAAAACCAATCCAATTATTTGTTATCAGTCAATAAAATGTTTTTTTTTGTTTTTTAATTGATCAAAAGAATTTACCCTTTAAAAATTCATTGTTTAAAACAATATCAAGCAGGTATTAACAACTGCACTATAAATCTAAATCAATAAATAACATACATTTTCATAAAAATTCATTTTTATAATTAATCAGGCTGTGGCTCCTACCTTTAAAAAACATTGGTTTTAATGCAGTTAAGTGCTGGAGAACAATTGGACAATAAAGCTAAATCATTCATGTAGGTAACATACATTTTTATGAAAACTCTGATTCTTTTGCCACAATTATGCCAAGCGCTGCTCATTCATCTTACCAACTTAAGTTACACCACCTTGGTCAATATTTGTTTTTCAAAATCTTGATTGTGCTGAAACTTAAACTTTGTAGATTGCAATCTTGGGCTATTTTAAATTTCAAATATCAAAATTTTGAATATTTCGTTGTACATACTAACTACAAAAGTATTAAAATACTAATAACAAGAAACTAATTTTGCAAAGAGTGCATATTAAAAAACAAATATGAACTAAATATAACACATCTTAAGTTAAGCCAGGGGAGAATTAAGCCAGGGGAGACGTCAAGAATACTAAATCTTGTGTCATTACAATCTATTTAAATTGTGAGTAAATAATTCAAAATCATGTAACTGGATTAAATGTTCATTAAAAATTATATTTAGATTAATTTAAAGGTAAATCAAAGTCATAAAACTGAATTTTCGTGAATGTAGAACATAAAAATCATTTTAAAATAATTAACATAAGCTTGTGTTTTAAAAACTATGGTAACCTGTGGTAATTTTGAGTTCCTTAATTTTTTTATAGAAACTTCTATAATTTTGGGAGTGGATTTTCTATTTTATGACAATAGATATATAATAAAATAAAAGTATCTAAATAATAAAACATTTAGTTTAAACCAGTCTTTTGTTTCATATAAATTATTTTATTGCTGGGCATTATTAGTAATATATTTAAAAATTATTTTATACAAAATAAAAGCTTTTTCTTAAGTGCAAACATATATAATAGTTTTACTATTCCTGTGATTTTTTTTTTTTTTTTTTTTTTTAAATTCCTCAATTTTTTTTAGTGTTGTGTGCATTTTTTTTTGTATTTTTAATAGTTTTTAATACTAAAATTAATGTTTAATACTAAAATTCATTAGAAAGGATACTGAAATAATTATTGTTTTTAAAAAAAAAAAAAAAAAAAAAAAAAAAAAACATTTGAATAAATTTTTGTTTTCAGAAGTCCATTAAATGAAAATATTTATATAAAGAATCTTGAAATATTTAATTTTTCATTAAATGATATGACTTAAAATATTATTTATTCTTGCTCAGCTTTTCTAAGCTTTGTTATTACATAATTTAAATAGTTTTGTATAAAACTGAATAATTTTTTTAATGAAAAAATGAGTAGTGATTCTAGCATATCTTTTCATTGTTTATTATTTCATCTTAAATTTGTGTGTTAACTTTTATTTAAATTATTTATAATTATTGATAATTTTTATTTACTTCTTCAAGAATAGAAATTTATTTTGCACAATATTAAATTATCCAATAAATTTCTGATCTATAGATATTTAGATTTAACACTACTAAAAAAAGTCATCTCTGATATGGATTATGTAAAATAATTTCACTTAACTCTCATTACTGTTGTAAAATATGTTTGAGTCCCAATATAGCTTTAATTTTGCAACTCTAACATATTTAGATTTTAATTGATTCTTGGGTGAAAAATCATTCTGATATAATGATTTCTCAAGATTTAAAATGAAGATAAGAATTTTTGCCTTTTTACTCAAATGCTGTACTTTATTAACTATTATTTAATGAAAGTTTTTGCCAAGACTACTATTTTTTAACAGAATTAAGATGTTCTACACAGAAAGTGTCTGCATTATTTTATTAACGTTATCTAAAATTTTATTATTTGTGTTATTAATTTATGATTATATTTTTTATTGTAGATTAGTTATCAAGAACTAATGTGTTTTTCCAGTTGTGACTAGTCATTCATTTAATAATTATTTTAATTAAAATCAGGTATAAATATAAATTATCAATTTAAGAAAAAAAAATAAAATTTATGTATGATTAGAAATTAGTATGATTTAAAATAGATTTTATGATATTAATATTCATTTTTCATCTTAATGCACTCAGTTATCCATTTTAATATTTGTTTTTTATATAATTTATATAAAAGTACATAATTTATTTGTAAAATGTTTGTTATAATCCATTACTTCATTATAAACTGCAATAATGACAGTATTACAGGAAAAATAATAAAAATTCATTATTAATTACAATTAAATGGCATATTATATATTTAATAAAGCAAAGCAAAGATTCAGTTAATGCTGTGTTTTGACAAAAAAATTTTTATTCAGTTTTGAATGATAAAATTTAATTTTACATAATTTTGATTGTTATGTTTTTTACTTTACATTTAATTATTTTTATTTTATTTTTTCAGACAACTGCTTCAATCAGTTATTTGTATTATTAATGTGGGAATGAGGACATTATTTTTATTTAAAGTACTATTAGATAAAATTCAATCATAAGTATGTTTTTATTTATTTAATTATTGTATTATATTATGTTTGGGCTATTTCCTTCTTCAATTTATAAAAAAAGCTTTTGTTGTAATTTAATTGGTATGTTAATCACAAAGATATTTTGAAGTAGTTGCAAAGTAAACCAATTTGATATATCAGTATTGAAAATTTTTGTAATGTCATATAAATAGAAAATAATACTAAATCATTTTTTCTATTTATAAAATTACAAAAGTTTCCTTACTAATCATACATAATCATATAGTTTGATTGTCTTAAAAAAGAAATATATTTATATATACAGATTAGAAATCTTTTTTATACATCATCGTTAATAAAATGAAAAGGAAATATTGAAAAATTTTTGCTCCTTTAAAAGAATTTTGTTTTTATTTTTATTCTTATGGAAACTAAATGCACATTTCTTCTATTTGAAATCAAGATTTTTTTCTTATTATTCTATTATTTTTGTATTCATTATATGTATAATTTAATAAGTAGAAATATACATAGAGATCTTTGTTTAGTCTTTTCAATATGACAAAAATAACTATATATTTTCCAATAAAATTTCAGACTTTGCATTGGGATAAAATTTTAAATCAGATATATCAATGAAATGGATTTTTTAAAATGAGCATAGAAGAAAAAAAAATCATGGAAGGGAACATTAAACCAATTGACCGCACTAGTGTTCACAAAATATGCTCAGGACAAGTAGTTTTAACTCTTGCCACAGCTGTAAAAGAGCTCGTGGAAAATAGCATTGATGCAGGAGCAACTATTGTAGGTAAGCAAAACTTACTAGCTCTCTGTTTGATAAATATAAAAATAGATTTCTATGATAGGTAATAGTACCGATGTACTTAAATAATGCTTTTATCAGGAAATATTTTATAAACATATGTAAAGGTTTTTTAATAGTGAAATTGTAAAATGCTCTTTATTAGTATTTACCTGTGTAATTATTATTAGATGTATATAGTGAATTAATTTCTCTTTAATAGCCTTTTAATATAAAAAAGTCAAAGGTAGAGCTATTTAGAGAAATTGTGAAATATTATTTGTTTTATTACATAAAATTAAATCAGCACTTAAAAATATAAGAAATATAATTACTTATAAAATTTGAAAAAAATATTATTTGACTAAAATATCTTTTAAGAAGGTATTAAATTTAGTGTTAGGTATTAAATTCCCTGTTTATGAATATTTGAAGATTAGTTTAAAATTAATTTCAAGAACTGATCATTTTGAAAAAAATAAAGGATACAAAGTATTTATTCAGTGCCAGATTTATATATTAGCTAAACATTGTTTAGGGTGCCTAGAAATTTTAAAAGAAAAATTACTATACATTTCCCTATTGCAAGAGTAAAAACATTTAGATGTATTGTGTAAATCATTTGATAATTGTATAATGACACTCTTCTTACCAACTTGTTTCTCCTAAAACATCAATAATTTATCTATAAGCTATACAGGAGTATTTTACTTTAGATCTTTTTTGAATCTTTCTTGCATGCTCATAATAAAATTACTTATGAAATGATTATACTATTACATTGGTATTGGGTTGTTGCATTAAAATATGGTTGTATCAATAATTGATATTAACTAATAATTTTTGTTGATTTTGTATGTTTTAGTAGCATTACATTGTGAGTGTTTAGAAATTTTATTTTTTTGTTTTATCAAAGGTAAATACTTATACTGCATTGATTTTGATTTACATAATGAACTCTTTTGAGTTATATCTTAGTAATTTACAACTAATTTTAGAAATATATTGTATAAAAGTTAGTTAATCTCACAATTATGTTTAATTTTTGAAAGCTATAGCTAGCAAAATTCTGTTGAGCCAATATAATTTGTTTCAATATTTATATTGAGAGAATTTTGAAAAAATTATTGATAATATATATTATTTTATGTGAAAAAGAAAATTTTTTAAAAAAAATGGAAGTATAGAATGGGAAAATTGATATTCTAAAATAATAATTTTTGTTGCTAAAATGTAAATGTAACATGTAATGTTGCTAAAATGTATGCATTCATATTTTTTTTATGTTCTGAGATAATCTTCATGTGCAAAAAGTGACTAGATTTACAAATAATTATACTCTATATTATGTGATTGATATTTTTATAAAATAATTTAAATATTCAGATTAGCAATAATAACTTTATTGTAATAGATATCTAAATCACTATTTGCTGGAGTATAAGACACACTCCTTAATTATGCACATTTTTGAAAGAAAAAACTTTATTACTGATCATTATAATGATTTTACTATTTTAAATGTAAAGTAAAATAAAGTACAGTGGAATCTTACTTAATGAGCATAATTTGTTTCAAAATCATACTCATAAAACAAAACACTTGTTGTGCAAAGCAATTTTTCTCATAAATTAATATAAAATACAATGTGTTCCATGAAAAAAAAAAGGAAACTCATGAAATGTTATATATAATGTTTATTCAAAGAAAATTAGTTACATATTAAGAAAAGTTAATTATTTTCATTGTTACAAGTACAGTTTTAATCAGATTGAATAGAATTTTGAGGACATATGTTCTTAAAATTATGTTTGATGTGTGTGTGTGTGCATATGTAAGTATCAAAACTACATTTAATAATAATTTAGTTTCTTTCACCTTATACTTTTGTAAAAAATTCGCTTGAAAATAACTGTCTAAAATTTACATTTTAATATTCATTATTTTTTATATTTTTAATTGTTTTATACATTTTTCCTATTTTTTCGCCTGAATCTTATTTTATTTTAGTTTTGTTACCAATAATTTTTACTTTTCTCCTGTACTTTTAGATGTGATATTAGAAGAACATGGCAGTAAATTGGTTGAAGTGAGTGATAATGGAAAAGGCGTAAAATCATCTGATTTTCAAAGTTTAAGTAAGTTAAAATATGTGTGTATTTTTAATGTATTTTAACTATGTGTTTTTGTTTATTATTATAAGCTCATCTATATCATAAATTTATTGTTTGAAAATTAATTGAGTCATATAATATATAATTTTAAAAATTTGTGATGTGCATTTTTAATTAATAATTAATTTTGATTATATAACTTTTATCCTTCAACTCACATTTTTCAGTAAATATTGTTTGCTATCAGTTGCAAATATTTTATATTTCTTAGGAATTAAATCGAAATATTCTATAAAGTGCTATTACTGATAATATTAGGGTGAATTTTATGGATATTTGTTTTGTATGAGTGAATAAATTAATATTTAAAACATTTGTAATCCTATCATTAGTGGGGAAAAATATTTTTTGGCTTTAAATATTACACAAAACTGGATATTAGATCTAATAACAATAACTGATCTTTGAATTATATTCCAAGTTCAAAATTAAAATTATTTTTGTGTACTGATACAACAATTTATTGCAATGTTATGCAGGTTCAATATCAGTGAATTTGTGAATTGTTATATATAATTGATTTTTTAAACTTTTCCAACTGACATCTTTATGAGTCTTATAATATAATCATACATTTCTTTTATGATTTTCTACTATCATTTGTTGTTACAAATCACTTGTTAATGTAAATTTTTAGTTTAAAACTATTTTTCATTAAAACTATTTATTAATTCAATATTGTATCAAATAATAAATTATACCAAGAAAAATAATTATTTGCATGTAATTATCTTATTCTTTATCAGTTCATTATAAAAAAAAAAGAAATGACACAAAAAGAACAAATAAAGGGAATCATGAACTTTAAAGAATTTTAATGTATACATATTTTAGCACATGATGGGTTTATCATTTGTTTTGGGTTAAAATTTTTACTAATGAAACATCTAAAGCATAAATTTTACATTCATAAATGCTGCTAAAGAAATGGAAGTTATATTGCTGTATCTAACTTGCCTTATTTTTGGGCTAAAAAAAAAAAAAACTTTAAATTTTTCATTGAAATTTTTTAATTCTTTGATTTTGTATGTTATGAATATCAGTATGTTAATTTATAAAATGCTATTCAAGTCGTCCATAAAAAAAAATCTAAATTTTTATCTGCAAACCACATCTAAATATGTTTTATATTTTATTCAAAGGATTACTTGAAATTTACAATTTGTAAAAATAGATCTTGTCAAGACATTCCTTAAAATAAGAAAGGCATTTGTGATGTTGTCCATAGAACTAAATGAATTATTGGGGATGCTGCTTTAATCTTCCTGCAATTATCATACTAAATAATTATTTATGTATACATGTTCATCTCAATTCATATATATGATTACATTTTAGATTTTTTCATTTTTTAAAATTAAAAAATATACATTTTTTTGTGATTTAGATATAAGATAAGCTAAATATGATTATTTTTGTATTTATGATATTATATATTCCAAAGTCTTTATGTTTTATATGAAATTTTATAATTTAATGTAGAGTAATGATTGTTACTCTAAGTTTGTTTTAATAAAATTTTATTTCAGCTTTGAAGCATCACACCTCTAAAATATCAGATTTCTCTGACTTACCCTTTGTTTCAACATTTGGCTTTCGTGGTGAAGCTCTCAGCTCTCTGTGTGCTGTTAGGTAATAATTTGTTAAATATCTACATAATTTCTAATATTTATGAATAATGCATCAAAACTTTTTTAGCATTTCAAAAATAAGAATATATAAATGAGAATAAATTGTTATTTTTAAGAATAAAATTAGAGTGAAATGTTTTTTTTTTTATTTATTTATTGTAATAAAAAGAGTTGAATACTTCAGTAAAGATTGATAATGTGGATTTTATGAAATAAGCTTTATCAAATAAGATATTACAAAATATTGTCTAAAAGAAAGTAACAGAAAAATCTACATTCAAGTAACAAATGTTCATCATAATCTACACTATATGGCATGGAATAATTGTGACAAGTTATTCCAGTAACATGAACGGATTTTACTTATAATTTGCTGACTGTCATCTTTGAATTCTGCCAATGTGACTGGATTGATAAACCAAATCTTTAAAAAATAATTCCACATAGTTAAATATCTGCTGTTGTGAATCCTGGTGATCACATAGAACATTAAATTTTATATGACTTTGGCTTATCATCATGCCTACATCAAAATTGTCCGAAATTAATGTTTAGTTAATGTGAAATGTGCAATGGTTACTATCATGAGTAAAATTCACTAAAGCTTTTCTCTTTTGCAATTTAAAAATGATATGTTCATACTAAAAAGTATAATTATATGACATTGTTTATTATCCTGTCTTGACTAAAATTGTACGAAATTGATTTCTGTAGATGTACAATGTGCATTGTACATCAACTAGAGAAAAAAAAAATCCCGAGTAAAAGTCTCTGAAACTCATAAATTCTCATTGTGCAATACAAGAATTATGCCTTCATGATAAAAAATATAATGACTCTTAAGTCAATTCATGTTTCTTTTCTAGATATTCACAAATTTTTAAAACATAAAAATGTAAGTGTTAGTGAAACCACACAAAGTTATTACCTGGGAAGAATGCAATGACCTATTTATATTCTGATAAGGATTTGATATCACTCATCTCTGAGTATTCTACATATTTACATCTCCATGTTGTGACAAATAAGCTTTATTAACCCAAAAAATATTAAATTATAGCTGCACTTCTTATTCGAATTTTCTGTTAGCCCAAAAGAAAAATTAATCATTGCTAGTAACATCTGTCTAATAAAGGAATTGATGATTTCAATTTAGATTAATCTATCTGCAACAGCTATAAAAATCCATTGTATTAATCAAACCATCGGCAATCCTTTATAATTTCTCAAATACTCCTGGTATTATTGGAATAATTAAGATAATTTATTCTTATAGCACTTTATTTGCTGTGATAAGCTCTTTTATAAATGATGTTTTAATTCTGTGAAATGTCTCTTAAAAAATCTACTTTTTTATAATATCTAACAAATTTCATAGCCTCTAGATATTATCTGTAAGTAAAGGATATTTATACCATGTTAAATTTTCTGAAAATCGCATAGCTGATTCACCATTTATTTAAAAGAACTGACAACATTTAATCTGATAATGATGGAATGCTCCTATCATTAGTTGAGGAATACACACATATAATAACATTAAATTAAATATATTTTTAGCATAAATACTTTTCATATATTGTATCTCTGCTATTTATTAGTCCTTGAAAATTGAAACTTCTATTATGAAGAAAAGTCCAATTAAATTCTAAAACAATTCAAAAAAATAAATTTTTAAAATTTTTATTTTTTGTAGTTTTTTTAAAGTTTTACTAACTTTTGGTACTCTTTATTAATATATTTACCACAAAACTTGATTTAAATAATAAAGATTATATATATATAATCCGAAAATTAAAAGTTGTATGTAAAATCCATGTTTTTATATTCTCTTTTAGTGATTTAGAAGTGATAACACGGCACACAGAATCTGATGTGGGTACTCACTTAAAATTTGATCACAATGGAAATTTAATCAAAAGTAATCCTATTGCTCGTCAGGTAATCTATTACATAAGACTTAATTCTTCTGTTAATGTTTTTCTTCAATTATAAATATTTATTTTATGATGCTAATAGATTTTATAAAAAATTATCTTTAATTTTAATTAAATTTAAATTAATAAGTAATTTTCTTGCATTCATTTAGTTTGTCTGCTAATAAAAATAAAAATAACTGAAATAAAATTTCTATTAAATGTGTTAAAATCATTGTCTTATATTTAAATATTCTTCAAAATCAAAAATTTTTATTGCATTGTTTTTAATATTAATCGCATCATTTTTGATTGCTGATTTTTTTATTTCTACCAGAAATTAAACACATAAAATAAATTTCCTATTCATAATTTTTAATTTTTCTTTAATTTTTATCTTTTTGTATTTCTTTTTATTTTATAAGTTGACTTTATCTCAAATTTATCTATTGTATCAGGCTTATCAATATAACATAATATGTAATGAAATATTTTTGTGAAACATCATTAAAAGTTTTTCATTATAAATTTTTAATTTGCTTACAAATTTATTTTTAAGCATTCTTCGACAAGTAACTATAGTGACATCTAAGCATTTATGTATTATATAGATAAAAAATATTTTTGCAGAAAATGGCATAAAGTTTTTCTAACCTCAGTTTTATGATTGCATCATACAATGATAAAATAATTGTGCCCATTAATGGAAAGTAAAATCAGAAGTACTTGAGTCGCTAATGATATAATTAAGGATGTATTAGTTTGTATTTGCGTAAAAATAAAAATACATTCTTAAGTACTAAAATGTATGAGCATATTAAAATAATATATTTGGACTTGCTGGAAGTCTTATAATGCTTCTAGACATATATTTAATTTCTTTGGAATCATTTTAGATCAGAACTACCTTTTTAATATATTTTAGTTTTTAATATATTTGTTTTATAAAGTAATTGTATTCATGTACCATTTTTGATAGATATTTAAAAACTTTATGTTCCATGAAATTGATTTCCTAACATCATAAGTATAATAAAAAATAGATTCTGTGTAATTTGAAAAAAAAAAAAAAAAAAAAAAAAAAAAAACAATTGAAATTCAATGATAAAACTATATAGAAAGATTTAATGAAGTAAATAATTAATTAATTTTTTCCTTTTTATTCAAGGTCATTTGGTATCTTATTAAACAATTTAAGTTGCATTAAAAACTTAAAATCTTCAAATTCTGTTTAATATTTTTTCAAATTGTAAACCATTGTAATAGTTATCAAAAGAGAGATTCATAATATGAAGAATGTAATTGTTAATTATTTAATATAATCAACAATTCAATATTTTCTCATAAATAGGTCTTAGATTTTCCAATAAACATATTCAAAATTTTAATAATTATACTACCTTATAAGAACATAAATATTAAATTTCTGAAAATTTTCCATATAAAACTTTAGATTGTATGTTTTCAATTAATGACTCAAAAAATAATTTTTCAAACTGAGTGTGTGTTATATAAATATTTAAGTTATTACAATATACATATATAAGTATTCTATATATTTCTAGAAATATTTTCATTTTCAAGTTAATAATTTTTTATAAATTATTCGATTAAACATTTTATTTGAAAGTATATAATACAAAAAAGTATATGTAAATTGATAATTATTCTATTTTAGATTGGAACCACTGTCACTTTAAAAAATATATTTTCTACTTATCCTGTTCGACATAAAGAATTTCTTCGACATGTTCGTCGAGAATTTGCAAAAATGATTCAAGTACTCTCTGCTTATTGTTTGATAAGCATAAGCAAGCGAATAACTTGCACTCATATTACAGATAAAGGGTATATTGTAAATACGTATTTTAAAATAAATTCTTCACTTAAAAATATTTTCATTTAGTAATTTTATTTTTATGTTTATATAATGTCAATACATTGTAAGTTTTTAAGAGTATTTTGCCTTTATCTGAATGTATAATATAATGATTTGCTTTTTTCTATGTGTGCCCATACATGATAAAATTTTCATAATATTCTAATTTAAATATTAAATATTTTTCATAAAAATGGTTGTTTTTATAGCAATTTTTTTAATTTTTTCCACTTATTTAAGGGGAAACATTAATTATTTTAAATTCGAATTTCTGTGAAATTTTTCTCCAAATTTTTTTCTTAGAACATAATCAAATAAAAAACAGATTTACATTTTTTCAAACTGTTCAATCAGTTATATGATATGTATTAATAAAAACTTTACGCTTTCTTAATTGGTAC
The DNA here is from genome assembly GCA_026290005.1 of Latrodectus geometricus. Lineage (NCBI taxonomy): Eukaryota > Metazoa > Arthropoda > Arachnida > Araneae > Theridiidae > Latrodectus > Latrodectus geometricus. Next base: position 10,069 of record JAPDSC010081908.1, on the reverse strand, counting down.
ATGTTAATAATATCAATAAACAAAATACAAATATATTTAAATAAAATTTTCAATTTTAATGAAAAATATATTCAATGATTGAAATTCTTTTTATTCATTCACATACATATTTTTTAATATTCGTATTTTTCCAACTGTTAAATAAAGCAAATGAACTGAATAAATTTTTTTGAGTTAATGCAGAGTTTTATTAATAAAGCTTAGTTAAAAATTTTCCAAAAATTTCATGTGTGAAAGCATTGATTTTATTTTTATTGTAAATGAAAAAAAGATAACAATTTTGTTGAAATTTACCCGTTTTATTAAAATCATATCTAAAAGTGATCATTAAGGATTTTATTCAGTTTGCTATATGGATTATCATCAAAATGCTTTAAGGAACTTTTTGCTTATAAAAATAGCCTTTTTAAAAAAATTTCTTCAAAATGTAAAGTGTTTCAATAGTTGTTAATGTTTCTTATAACATCTATATTGAAAGCAATGACCCTATTTTGAGAATTTCAAATTTGCTTACAAATTTTCTTTGCTTTATTATCAGTTATAATGATAGCTGAGGAATGAGTAGAATAAAGGAAAAAAAATTGTTTTGCTTACATTTTTCAAAATAAAATATATTTTAATATTTTTTGATTTTTAAATAACTGATTGAATATTTTTTATTTTTATCTTATTTATTTAAATATTTTTTAATATTTAAAAATTATTTCATGCTTATTTGTTTAAAATGCTGTCAATATTTTTGAAATTTACTATTAATAAAATGATATTTCTAATCTAAAAGTAAATAATTAAATAACAAGCTCTAAAATTCAAAAAGATATTATTTCTCTATAATAATATTAAAAAAACTGTTTTTACTATTGTATATATGAAATTAACTATCATATATTGTAATTTAATCAAATGCCTCATGGCTCTGAAATGGATTAAGGAAGTTGATATTTGATTATTGAAGTTGTAAAGAATGTTAAAAGTAGTATTAATGAAAATTTTAAAGAAAAATGTGTTTTGTAGTTAAATTTATACCAACAATAGATGCATAATTATTGTAATTCAATAAATATGTAAAAATGCATAATTATTGCAATTCTGAATATTATTTTCACAGGAAAAAATGTTCCATCTTAGCAACACATAGCTGTAAAGATCTAAAGGATAATATAGTATCATTATTTGGGGAAAAACAAGTAGGTAATTTTATTGAAACTATTACATTTTGCAATTTCTAGCCATATTTTATAATTTTGAAATCATGTAAAAAATATGGAAATATTTAATGTTCAAACTTAATTATGTCACACTATGATGACTTATTTTTATTTAATTTTAACATATAATTGCCAATTTAGTATGATCCCAATTTATAATAATAAATCAGTATTATATCTTTTGAACATCCTATTTATATTCTTGATATATTATTTAGTGTTTATCAGTACATGAGCCATTAAAGATTTTGAAATTATATGTTGTTTTTATTGAAATGAAATTGGAGTTAAAATCAATAAGCATTAAAAATTACAATTAAAGCTTTTACTTACAATATTGACTTTTGACATTGCTCTTTCTAATTTAGATATCAAAACAGATAATTTTAAAGAATAATTTTTGAGCTTGAAATAATTTGAAAAATTTAATTGCAGTGCATTCTTGAAGTCAATTAGTATTTCCCAAAACGTGCATAAACAAATTAAGTTTTGTTACTAAAATTAAAGTGTATAATTTGAATAGTTATAATGAAACTATATTTAAATATTTTTCTATGATATTTAATAAATTATTGTATAGTTTACATGAGAATAATCCCTTTAGTTTTCGATAAATTGAAAATTCACAGTTGTTGTTGTCATCTTGTGCCACCTAGGCTGGCAATATGGAGTGTGCTGCTCCACTTTTCCAACTGAACTGTAATTTGGTATGGATCTGACTTCCTCAGTTCACACATGGCATAGGTATCCGTTTATAAGGTAGGGAATCATTCACAACTTATTCATACAAGGAAAGGACAAAGACAGGAGAGAGAAAGAGAAAGTGCATCCACGCCCGAACTAGAATTCAAACCCAGGACCTTCTCATTCACAGTCAGGCATGCTGACTGCTGAATCCATCAGTGTAGACATTTAATGAATGCCATGTATATGCTTCTTACGAAATTTTAAACTATGGATACTAGTTATAGTTTACTTTTACATTTTTTTGTTTTAAATAAATAATATTGATTGTAAACACTAATTATATTCTATTATGTAAAAATTTATTGCTTTTTTGATACAGTATTTTTTATATACAGATGAAACAGTTACTAAAAATACAGCAACTTGAACCTTCAGCAGAAATTTTAAAGGAATATTTTCTTCCTGAGTCATCTGCTGAAAAGAGTAGAATATTTAAGTAAGTAATGTTTTGTATGTAAATTAAAATATATACTTTTATTGAAATAACATAATTTTACAAACCAATAAAATAAATCAATTATGTATGATTGTATTTCATTATAAGATGATAAGCATCTAAGGATAAAGTTTCTTCCAAATTAATATTTATTGAAACTAATAATGTTGAATAAAATTTTCAGCACTTTCTTTTTGTCCTTAATACACATGCAAATGAAAAGTTTTCAAATGCAAGTTAATTTGGCAACAAAAATTAAATTTAGAAATGCAAAAATAGCAAAATGTAATAAAAACAAAAAAATTAGACTATTTTCATTTGAAAAAACGAGAAATTGGACTTGTATCGACTAATTGTCAAATATATCTAAAGGATACTTCACTTTGCATTCAGCAAGCAGTTTCAAAAACTATTGGTGATTGATAGATATGGTGATTAATAGTCTTCTCTATATTAGTTTTATGAAACTCAAAATATCTAAATTTTGGCAAACCGTGTGCAATTCTATTTTAATGAAACTGATCAATCCAATAAATCAATATAGAGCAGCATTTATATTTCTTTATCTTGATCTATTAGATCGGTACTGATGTATTATCCCATTGGATTTTTAGCCATAAAAACATGTCGCCGATTTTTGTAAATTTTAATAATTTTTTTTAAAATATGAAGAAAAAGTACAGTTTACTTATATCTTCATTGTGACAAAATAAATATATAATAGGTTAAAATTTTATTTGTAATTTATATTGTACTAAATCGCATTATTGAACGATATATATTTTTTCTCAGATATGGTTTGCTGGATAATACATAAGCACTGTTAGAGCTTGTATTCATGGGACATATTGCATTCATATATCTCAGGTTGTGATTGGGTAGCTAGTGCTATTACTCTCAAAAACACCTACATTTCTCTTATTAGGCCTATCCTAGAATATGGCTATCCAATTTATTGTTCTTCTCCAGACTCAAATCTGCAGAAACTTGAATGAATCCAACTTAGTGCTGCTCGAATCATCACTGGCCTATGGAATTCTTGCTCCAATGTCATTTTGCTTTATGAGGCCAATCTACTGCCTTTATGACTTAGAAGAAACATATGTCTTGTCAAGTATTACAATAAACTATGCAGCCTTGGTTTACAAAATTGAACATCTGCTTTCTTCAAGGTTTGCTTAATGATCAGAGACTCAAAATAAATAGTCCGTTTGGCCATATACATGCTAATAATATTGCCTCTGATGCTGTGGAACAGCAACATTTGATACAGTGTTTCAATCCTTCTGAGAGACTTGATGGAGTATTTTTCCATACCAATCTTCCTGTTCTAGTTAACAAACAGAATGATCTCTCAGTTTATCTTAAACAACTGGCACTTAAGAGAGTTAAGGATATCCTTAAGGATGCAGTTCAGATGTATACAGATGGCTGCAAAAATGATAAACACTGTACAGGCAGTGATATCTATATCAAATCTCTGGACCATGAATTAAAAATTAAATGGGAAAATCCCATTTTTTGTTGTTTTTCGTAGCAAACTCATCGTTATCATTGAGGGATTAGAAATGCTCAAGCTAATCACCCATAATTGTAACATCTGGATCTTGATAGATTATAGAAATTTAATCCAACATTGGCTAACTGTCATAGAGTGAGGGATAGTGTGGGAGTAAATATACTCAAAACTTTAAAATACCTTTCTCTGCCCCATCAGATCCACCTTCAGTAGATTCCTGCTCATGCTGAAAAAGGGTAATGAGATAGCTGATATCTTAGCCAAGGCAGGTGCTAGTGATGCCATTGAACCCACTGCATCTCTTACTTACTTGGAAATTTCTTTGAGAGCTAAGTATCAATTAAAACCATATGGCTCGCCCCTCCAGTTCATCACTGATATAGGAACTGTTGCCCAGGGCGTTCTCTGGTTCTTGTATCTAGTAGATAGGATCAAGTCCCACTTACTCACTTTCTCAGTGGACACTTTAAACTATGTAGCTCTCTGAGGGATCTAAGCAATTTGAAGACTGCACCAGTGTTTTATAAAGAAGGCTTCTCTTAAATACATTCTTGCTTGTCTGGGCCTCTCCAGACAGGAGTTTACAAACAATCCACTTTTAATTTTGAACTTCTACAGGGTGCTCTGTTTCATGGACTTGATTTAGCTCTGCTAATCTCAGGGATGTGCAACAACAACAGATCTTGTATTGATCCAAAAAATATTAAGTAAGATGTGTGAGTGTTTTTAAAAATGATCATCATTTTTTTCTATTAAGAAATTGTGCTGTTTTCATAGATTATTTTAATTTTGTTTTAAATAAGTAACTCTTTATTAGTGGTACATTTTTTGTTTAAGAAAATATATAATGGGAAAGTATATAATTTGAGATCATACTTTCCTCCAAAATTGGTACACTTATTCATTGACATATTATAGGTATTAAATATATGTACCCAAACTTGAAAGACTGTTCAGATATCTTTAAATCAGTTTTGTCATATCTTGTGTTTGAAAATACAAGTTTTGAAAATAGGCTAATATTTTTTCTTACATTTCTATATTATATAAAATAATAAATTTTTAAAAACGACGAAAAATATGCTTGAAAAAACATTTAATCATATTCTCCCAAGTTAGGATCTCCTAAGACTTTATTATGTTTTAAAAATAATGTAAAATTATGAACAAATATTATAAACTTATAGTTTCTCCAATTATATATTCTTTAAGTCATTTACTATACTTTATATAAAATGCATTTAATGAAAAAGTTCGTGACATATTTTTATATCCGTAATTTTTATTTGTTATGTATTCACAGAGGTAATATTGTATGTACTCTGATGAATGACGTGCAATAAATTATTTATTAGAACATTTTAGACTATTATGGATAATTTGAGCCCATATTATTTTTTAAAATGAATCAATCATGCAAATTTTTTCTTAAAAAATTGAATATTGTGTTTTGAATATTGAAATATTGTGTTTTACTCAGATTAGAAGGTTATGTCTCAAGTAGTGCTCATGGTGAAGGTAGAAGTTCTTCTGATAGACAATTCTATTTTATCAGTGGAAGGCCTTGTGATTTACCTAAGGTAGTGCTTTTTGAGTGATATAATATGCAATCATAGTTTTATATATTTTTTGATTTAAAATATTTTTGGATTTGAATTTTTTGAAGGCTTTAAACAAGTTTTAAATTTTTTCAATTATTTCTATTTATTTTTATTTTATAGTTTTGGATATTGCTAAATAAATGCACTAAATTTATGGCTTTTAAAATATTAGAAACTGTAAATTCATATATGAGAATTTTTTTTAAATATTCATAATTTATTTTTTAGAAACTCTTTGATATTTAGTAAGAAAGTTTTATAGGTATACTCAAATAGTTTATTGATTTTAATGTTCTCGTTTGCTGAATTATAATAAAAGTATATTTATTCTTAAGGATCACACAGCATTTAAAAAATTCTGATTAATTTGTTTTTCTTAATAAAATTTTGTTAAGTAATTTTCATCACATTTTGTTTCACATGATATTATTTTCTCTTCTTTTTGATGTCTTATACTTACTATTGTTTATAATATTTATTAAATTGTGAGGTATTTAAAGCTTTTTTAATGCATCATTAATTCATTTGATATTGTTTCATGTGTACTGTGAATTTATTTTAATTGTTTCATGTAAAAATTGATGACAAAAAAGGTCTTAATAAAACTTTTTTATTGTTAATCCAATCATTGATTTTTATAACTGAATTTTATGCTTCTCAAAAGATATTTCCTATTTTGCACATAATTTTCTCTTTTTTATGTGATGTAGTTGTTTCATATCTATTCATTTTAGTTTTCTTTTCAAATTAGTGGTAAATAATATTTCTTGTAATTTAATTTTTCAGAAATAGTTTTGATTTATCAGTGGTTAGATAAAGTACAATACATTTTGATAAATAGTATGCGCAATTAAAAAAAAAATTTTTTATTTACTTATTTCTTATTATATTATGTTAAGCTGCTTCTATTTCATTATTCTTGTCTAAAGTTTTATTAATATAAATTTCTATTCTTTCAATAGAAATGTGTAAATGTTAACATCAAATTGTTTTGTGCTTGGTATATTTATGTCTATATTTCTGCTTAAGAAGCTATTTCTATTCCTTAGGTATCCAAGTTAATTAATGAAATCTACCATACATTTAATAAACATCAATATCCATTTGTATTATTAAACATTTCTTTAGAAGAAGGTATGTATATGTGATATTTATTCTATTGACTTTTATAATTACTTTGATAAAATCTGATTCTTATAGCTTTCTTTTAGTTTACTTTATTTATAACTTTGTTGTTTTTCCAATTTTTCATTATAAATTTTTTATAAAAATAGAAAATTAAAAAAAGTTATGTATTTCTCATCTTAAAATCATCTGAGTTTATTTCAATTTGCGAATTATAATATGCATTTGTCCAATATCCTGTAATTTTAACTTACCAAAAAAAAGTGACTGAATAGAAAAAAAAATAAAATGAATGAGGAAAATTAAAATTGATTGAGATTGATCCATTTGTAAATTGTAATATACAATTGTCCAATATCCTTTAATTTTTAACTTACCAAAAAAAGTGAGTGAATAGAGGAAAGAAATGAATGAAAATTGAAATTGATTTAATGAATATGAAACATGTGATATTTTTCTGTTAGCTGTGGGTTGTTTATGTTATGTCATATATCTCCAGTTTATTATTATTTTTAAAATTTATTTTTTATTTTATTTCTAAAGTTTTCATTTTTTATAGTCAACATTAAACATCTTATAAATTATAATGTATTCTTAGGTTGTCGAATTAGCACCAATAGTGATATTTTCCTCTTCATTTTCTTAAAATAGCTAATAAACAAATATAGTTTACATAATTTTATTATTTATTCAAAACAAGCTTTTTTTTTTTTTAACTCAAAATTACAAAAACTTGTTTTTACTTTCTTTACTTGTTTTTTTTTTATCTAATGATGAAATTAAATTACAAAAAATTATATTTATAAAAATATCAGGTTTGTATATTAGATTTTTGTTGGTTGAACTAAAAATTAATATTTAGACTAAAACATAAATTGGTTATGTGGACTTTATTTTATAAAATGTTCTCAAATATTGTTCATTATAAAACACTTTTAACAACAATTTAAAAAGAATCGTTTTTATAGAGAACAATACATTTAATATTATATATAATTAAAATTTTGAAATATAAAAATCAAAGCAAAATTGCTTTTACTATGGAAAGTTATATAGTTTTTCAATTTAAGCTACTTATTTTTTTATTTAAGAAATTTTAATACTGATTTAATAATATGAGGAAATATTAATTTAATTTACATAATAATTACTTAAAGTAATTTTTAGTTTTACATTTTGTAAATTCAGTTTTATATATATATCAGTGATGAAAAAGTAATATAAATGCATAAAATTTCGGCATTTAAAAATCATTTAGGTAAATAAAAATCTTATGTTATTTTATTGATTCATAGAAAGAAAGTATAATGTTATTGTTGCATATGATATTTGTATTTTAAATCTCTTGAAATTTAAAAGCAGAATCAAATGCATACAAGGTAATTTAAATTAGAGACTCTTAATAATGATTCCTATCAATATCAAATTTAAGTTGCTTAATTAAATTAAAGTTATTCTGTTATTTTTAAAATTTTTAATATATTTAAATTAAATAGTAATTTTATTCTAAAAATGTTAAGCTGCAATTTGTATTTAAAAAAACATTAAAATAAAATTATATGGAAAGTTCTGAATTTTTTTTTATAAAATTTGTGTAATGTTGTTAAATGATTTATGTAATATTTTATAGCACAGAAAATTGTGAATCTTAATATCCATAAATAATAATTAAATTAGTACATAAATAATTGTTGATATAATGCACCATAAAGAAAAATCCCTGTGCTAGTTTAAACTTTAAAATTAAAGTGAAAAAAATTTATTTTTTTGGAGAGGTAATTAAAGTTTACTATAAATTACATATTTGATTATTTTATAAACAAAATGTTTCTAACAATGCAAAGTTGAAAAATATATTTTATAATTATTAAACTTAAAAATTTCAGTTTCATTTAAAAATTATTCAAATGAAGCAATAAATACTAATGAGATTTCATTTGAATTATGATTTACTTGAAACCAAAATTGCTAACATTTTGACCATCACTTGTTACACTTTTTAATTTTTATATTTTGTAAATTTCAGAAGCAATATAAAAAAAGGGGAATTTTACAGAAAATAAATTTAAATGATTGTTAAATTAAGTGTTCAATATTTTTATTTCCTAATTTTAGGTTCAGCTGATGTAAATGTTACTCCAGATAAACGGCAAGTTTTTGTACCTGAAGAAAAGATTTTATTAGCCCTTATTAAAGTAAAGAAGCTTCACTTGTTTCTGTTTTATTAAATTAAATTTATCTTTTATTATGACATGCTGCTAATTTTCTATATTATGTTTCAGGCCACTTTATTAGGAATGTATGATATTCAACCATCTCAAATTATGATGACACCATTAAATTTTGTTCCTATCAATAAAAAATCAGGTCATTAATATAACATTTGTTTTTTTTCAAAATCGTATTATCTAGCTTTTTTAGAATACTTTATAATATGTATCTGATTATTCAATAACTTTACAAATTTCTTAAATCATTGAAGTTAATTTTATCTATTTCAGATTTTTATAAATAAAAAAAGACATTTTTTTAATCATTATATATGTATATTTTTAATATTTATTTTTAATTAAAGTTCTCATTTATTTTGTAATCATATCTTTAGTGCAATCTGTAATGATAACAAGTTAATTTATTTGTAGCTAGCATTATCTAGATTTCGTAAACTAATTTCTGATTTAGCTCATTTGATTGTTAGTTTAAAATGTTATATAACTTATATAAATGTTTTTCTATTGAATAAATGTCTTTATCTTATATATATATATATATATATATATATATATATATATGTAACCATGTTTTTGAAATGCACACCATAATTCAGATACCAAATTTGCCTTTTTGTAATACTTGAATAATATAATCCCTCCATCAAGAAAACCGATATGAGCATTGTAGGCTTTGGCCGCTATAGGCTGTCATGCCATTGAATTTAGTTAAGTTTATTTGTGGATCAATTAACTGTAAATATTTTAAAGAATTTTATTATAAAATCGTAGAACATATGGTCTTTTTTTATGCAAGTCCACATTTATATAACAAGATATAATGCACCAGCTTTATAAATGTTTCAGAATTTTGAGTATGATTAATATTTCAGTCAAGACTTGTTGCATTTTATCACAAATAGAAGCTGGACGATGTTTAAAATATGCTTTATAAATTTTTTAATTTAAACTTAACTTAAAATTGCATTTTTGTAATAAAATACAACATTTTTTTTCTGAATTTGATATTTTTGAAATTTATTTACATAATTTTTAAGTATTTTCAAAAATATTAAAAAGTTAAAAGTATTTACTGAGTACACAAGTAGTTTCCTAAAATGAATAAATATTTTGATTTTATGGTAAGTTATTCATTTTTGAATTTGGTTGATAACAAATAATCTTGTTCCAATTTTATTATTTTTTTAAAATATTAAACAAAT
>JAPDSC010081903.1:78320-90506 GCA_026290005.1 Latrodectus geometricus | reverse complement strand
TATGTATTTATTTATGTGCTTACTGTCTCTTTTTGAGTCGGAATTCAAAACTATGTATAAAAAAACCTAGTAAAAGTGAAGTTGCACAACATCCGAAATATACTTGTCATTCTTCATTCTTTGTTTCTATGTCAAGAAGTATCATCAAATGTAATGCGTGAGCAAGTGTTTCTGTACAAAGTTGCATTTCAGCAAGATATCATTCATCTTTATTATTGTGTAACTAATCAATCAGAAGCGAAATTTGTTATAATCATTGGCAATTTTCAATAAGTTTTATTGCCCACATCTCTATTATTTGTCGATGAAAAAACTATTTTATCAATAAATAAATTTTCTTAAAGATAATAGATAATGTTAATTTAGGTGTTTAAGCTCTAAAGAAATCAGGGCTCTCACTTACACATAGTGTTTTCCAGAATGAAAATTCTATCGTAATCAATCTTTATAAACGGAAGATGGATTCTGTGTTTGTGTTTTTTGCATGTTTTTTTTTTCTCAAGATGTCAAGGGTTTTTTGTTTGTAAAGATACTAAAGATCACACTCAACATGACCCAATGACAGTGTTTTCAGAGTGGAAATTCGACTCTAACCATTCTTGAACAACGAAAGTTTAATGTTATGCATATGCTCACAATTATTTGCCAAAAAGCTGCCTTGTAACTTTCTTAATGTTCTTTATTGAAACACATGAATGTGGTTCATTGGCTATAAGAAATTCAGTTCGGAAAACAGTACAGAAATTATAATAATTTCCAACAGCATTTGTTTGTTAGGGTAGCTTTGCTTGGGGTCCAAAGTATCAATAGTTCTGATACTTTGGACACCAAGCAAAGCTACCCTATATAGTTGTCTAAATGGATATTTCTGAAATATCCATGTAGATAGTACAGTATAAGCAAATGATGAATATTTATAAAAGAAACATTTTGGAAAAAAGGAAATATATGAAACTATAAGTTTGATGATTATGAATGGGCGAAGTATTTCGGGAGTCTACGCCTGTTAGGGTCACTCAAAACGTGAAGGTCATTCCACTATGTTCAGCTAAAGTGTGCAAGCAGATGGGACTTAGTCAGCTTTCTACCTTTGGTGCCCTAGATTCTCGGATAAATCGAGGGTATTCTTTTTTCAATAACATGAAACTATTTGATTTTAGAGGTTTTTGGCATTATGGAGACGGTGTTGCAGCATTACATCATCTGGGATTGGAAACAGCAACTATAAATTCGAAAGAACATTTTTGGATTTGAAATCGATGTACGTTTGCTTAGACGCACATTTTTAAGTCAGAAAGGCAAGTACAAACAGCATGTGTTAACTTTTCAAGTAGCCTAAACTTGGAACTTCGGAGAAAAACTGAAGAATAAAAGACAGTATTCTTAAATTGGGATATCATAAGAAACTTTGAAATAAATTAAAAGATCCGAGGAAGTTAAATGAAATCTAAGGAGATCAGTGGAATGATTACTAATAATAGTAGTTATTATGTTTATAAGTGCTAAAGGCCTTTACAATGTATAACGTTTTAATTTAGAACAACTTCGTCCAATTAATTGCTACGTCTGTTATTCTCTTTGCAACACCTGTACGCCTTCCAGTCCGCCAAGCGTCAACAGCAGCGCCATCAGTACTCAAAACGAATCATTTTTTCCAGTCAATGGAGTTGCTTTTAATGTAATTATTAACTGCCTTAAATATTTCAGCACTGGTTGTTGGAATGGTAGTTCGATACAGAACATCAATTCTTCTCTAATATAATAGATTTCATGGTTAATATAACGAACGTAACATAATAATATGACACTATTTGAAACGGCCATTGACTCATCCATTTGGACAGTAAACCATTTCGATTTACGAATATCTTGCAGAGTAGTTTACTTTCCATGTCGTATGATAACTCACATATTCTTCGTCCAATATTATCATTGGACAGAAGCATAGTTTTCATTTTATATGCAACAGATTGGCCCAACACTTCACAACACACCTCTATCAAAACAAGTTTTGACAAGTTCTTCAGCAACAGAGTATGGTTTCTCATGTTTGGCAATACGCAGAACAACTAAATACAATGCTTTTAAAAGAGATAATCAACAGAGAAACATTTTTTCCTTTTTTAACGAGAAACACTTTTTAACGAGAAGATCTTTTTGACTTTATCTCCAAACTTACTTACTGGAAAAAATCCAGGGGTTTGCTTTCCAGTTTCGGGTGCTTCGTTTGTAAACGCCACGAAAGCTTGGAAGGTTTCATGCTTTCGTTGGAAAGAACATCTCTACAAACAATACATTCAGATTTTGGACAATTTTCTTCTGATTGTGGCCAAAAGGCAAAAACATATTTCAAATAGTCTGCGATATAGTGTCTTTCAAAGCTTTTTCCTTTTGTTGGTAGACTGTGGACTATATTCACCTTCATCTGTATTCGATGGGACGGGTAACATACTTGGTTTTTGAGAATCATTTCTTTACACGAAATTTAGTAATGTGCCTTTCTTTTCCTTCTTACTCATCTTGGTTATTGACTTTTAATTTAGCTAAAGTTAAAGAAATAGTAGTTATAGCACACACACAGTATTAAATTCAGAAGTTATTAAACATTTTCCCTGATAAATAGTTTTCAGTTATCCAAGTGTGCAGAGGAATGTAAGCAAGATAAAGAGCGAAAACTAACTTAATACGCTTTAAACATTACGACACATATTCAGCGTTCAATTAATCTAGAAGACTCAAGGCAGACAGGGTCACACTAACTGGTGTATTAAGTGTATAGCTCGGCAATTTATGAAAGGCGACTAGGTACATAGTTACCAGGTATTTTCATCATAGATCATACTTTTTCTAAACTAATAAATTATTGTTATTGTAATCTAGGTATTGGTTTAATATCGGTAGTCGGCCGATGACACTTTGGGTTTTGGGCAGATAGCCGGATATTTCACAGACCGACAAATATTACTTGCGGATCGAACCGGTGGTTGAGAAACACTGTATTAGAAGATGCATGATAACGTATCATCTGACGGAAACATTTAGATGCAATTTATTTATGAGAAACTGTTGCTCAATTTCTCCATTAAACGCATCGCATGTGTTGCTACCGTCGTCTACTTTACATAAATGTGTTGAAGTTAATCATTTGCCTATCATGTTTTGTTTTGTTATTGTCACTTCCTGTGCTTAACATACTTCCCTGTAATTGGCTCAGAGTTGGGCTATGTTTATACTTAAACGACATGTGTTTATCATAAAAAATGTGACCATTTTTAACATGGAAAATTTTAGTATTCTTATTATTATAATATTTTAAGGCATAATTAGTATAATGTTTAAGCACATTACACATTATTATCATTATTTCTAAATGAGTTACAAATTAAATTTATTTCTTCTCATTTATTTAGACTGCATTTTAAAACTATTATTTTTAACTGTTACATTTTAAATTTTGCTTAGACTTACTGTGAAAAATTATGCCATATCATAGAAAATTTCAATCCACGATTTATTATAACATTTGCAGCCGTATAAATATTCTAATTTAAATAGAAAGAATTCACATAATCTGTAATTGTTATTAATCGTAAGAAGATATATCATGTTAATTTGTAATTAAAAAATAATATTTATTAAAAAAATTTCAATTATGTATATATATTATTAATGGATTGTTTTTTTTTTTGTATGTTTTTAAAATGTTTTACACCTAAAATTTTTATTAAATTTTAAAGCCTATATATTACATAATGAATTAATTTTTCCATGTTTTTAAAAGGTCTAATGCGTAAAGTTTTTATAAAATTTTCAAGCATATATATTATATGAATTATTTCTTTATATGTTTTACTGTTTTTGAGCTTGGTTAAACGAAAAATTCCTTATATTCTGAATCTTAGAAAATATTAGATAAGAAATAAGTATTTTATCAGCAGCGAAAAAACATCAAACTCCTTGCTTTTTTTTTATTGTGTTTTCCTCGAATGTCTCATTTTTGGATTTGTTGATACAGGGGGGAGGGGGAGATACAAATAAAAAAAAAGTAGGTTATGCAATATCACTTCCTGATTGCTCGAAGATGTTTTTTATTTTTTTCTGGAATAAACATTTCCCATTTACGCAGCCGCTGTTTACTACTAGACTCCAATCTCGATCTGCTTATCAAGACTGCCTGCGTAAAGGGTTCCTTTTTGCACGTGTTCTTGATTCGTGTAATATATATCGCCCGAATCTCTCGTTATCTGTTGTTTTCATACTACGGAGTCACGCCATTGGGGGAGGGTCACAAACGGCGCGAAAAAAATATCCTTTCAAATGTGACGCGACTTTTATCGTGTTTTCCCAGACTGAGGTTGAGTTGTTCATCTCCTGAATGCGATGAAAGGGATGAAAATCTAAATAATAGCAGCATTACAAAACAGAAAGTTGTTGACACTGGGGATCATTGTCAAGGAAAGAGCTCAATTTTAAGTGCTCTGTACAAAAACATGTAGAGAATTATAAAAAATGGTAAGAAATGTTAAATTTGCATCTACAGCATATATCCACAGTCTTTGTATTTTTTTAGAGTTTATTTGTATCAACAAATGTGATAAGAAATGTCGTCAAAATATTTTTTTAATAAAGTACTTTACTGTTTAGAATTACACCAAGTAAAGAAATATTTTCAAGATCCATTGATTTTGTACATTGATGCAGAGGAAAGTTAGGAAAAGAAAAATGCCAGGTCAGGCATCGATCTTATCCCTTGACGATGGTAAAAAATATTGTTTTATTTTAGTTTCTGGTGAAAGAAATAGGTAAGACTCTGAAATAACGTAAGACTCTGAAATAACATCAAGACAAAATATTATAATCTTTTAAATGCTATCCTTTAATGTTTTACCGTTTCATTTCTTTATCATAATAATTACGGGTATTTGTTTCTTTCAAGCAATTTAATGGTTAACATATATTTGTTCTTTAAGATGTTCATACAGATAAAAATAAGTCATATTTTTTTCTGAAAATGGAAAACTTCCAAGCAGCCACCCTACAAATGTTCATACAGAAACTAGTTTCTATTAAGGTGAGATTCTAAATATATTGATGAAGTTTTGTACCTTTAACGTAAACTTTGTACATATTAACTCTAGGCTTACGGACATTTCTTATGTACTTATCTCCATCAACACGCGTCCATTCGACTCATTAAGGAATGCATACATTTAATGAAAAAACACTTACTTAGAAAGCTATGTAATTACAAGTTAACAATAAAAATGAGAGATAGATATTTATAGAAAGTAGCCGTACCCAATTCAGGTAATCAATGCATCCAACCGCTCTGGAACTTTTATCATCCATAATTGTTTAAATCTTCTCAACTGGTTTGCCAGTAATACGATAATAGTTCTTCCAATGGATTCCGACCCACAGGGAATCCAGAGAAATATGGCGGCTGAAAAGAAGGTCTCTACCCTCCAGAAATTTAATTCCAGTCTTTCTTTTAATAGAATCAAATGTCTAATATCTTCAAAGATTCTTTCCTCGAAGAATTAAAAATAAAAACGAAATTTTCATAAACTTAAATGGATTTTCTATGTCCCTTTGTGACTTAGGATGACATCTGATGTCCTGTATCATCTAATATCTAGCCATTATTACCAAAATAAACATATATGTTGAATCAGCGGGGCTCCAGGTCCCTTTTGTACTTTTTGTGGTCTGCTTGAAGAAATGAACCTGCCTCATATGTTGGGTGCCCTGCTCTCCTTCTTACATCAATCTGGCAAAATTACTGGGCAGCTCATTTTCATTTATAAATTTTTTATAATCTTTTTTATGTTCAATTGTTTTCTAATGTGAAGATTGGAAATGAAATGATTATAGAAAACTTTTATCATTAAGTAATATTTTGGTGCATTATTTCACTATTCTGTTGTTTTAGATACCCAGTGACAAAATCAAACCAACTCCATAAGTCCAAATGATTCAGAAACTAAAAAATCTAGAGTTTTGGAAACATCTCTCGTCCAGTTTAAAATAAGCTCAGGTGAAGCATGAGCAGATTTACATTTGGTGCAAATATTAAAAAACTTTCTGCCACTAATCAAAAGAGAAAAACCTCAAGTGTCCATTGGCAAATCGTGAGAGATAAATCAACTGAAATTTGTTGCCATTGAAAAACATAACACCACCAGAGTTCTTCATAGTATACCAATAGTGTTCCAGTGGAAGTTTCCACAAGTCCCTATTCAATTTCTTTTTCCCTGAGAAAATTTCGCCGAAGGAGAATTACGTATCTAATTGAGAATAACAAGAGTAGCCGCTTTCGCCAGAGTATCAACCATTTCATTACCAGAAATACAGACGCGAAATGGTATCCATTAGATATGGACTTCAAAATTATTAGAGTCTGTTTTAAGAGTTAAAATCACTATTCTACATTCATTTTACGCATTTTGTTACACAAATATTCAATTTCTGATTCCACATTCTGACTGCAACTCACCTTTTGCATTTAATTATTTCTAGTATCGCTTATCGAGCTTACTTTATTTGAGTGAATGGCACCGACAATCTCGCTTTTATATTTGTTATTGCAATTTTGACCAATTTACAGAAAATTTTATTTACGTTACGATCGAGATATATCACATGAAGAATTTAATATTCGAAAACTTTTGAAGAAAATAGTCTTTACAGTACAGATATTTATCTTACTGAATGTATAAATAATGCGTTAGAGCAAGATATTAAAATTGAGATGGGGTTTTGCATTTTCTTAAAAGAATTTTTAATTTGTCAAAATGAAGCGTTCGATAAAGCTAGGGTTAAATCACAGTATATAGCTTACACTATATATGCTTAATAAAATATTGTATGTTACATTTTATAAACATTTTAAAACAAAAATTCTTTTTAAAGAAATACTTTAAATATTTCAGTCTACCCCACTGGCCACAGTAAATGCAACAATTTGAAGAAATCATGCAAATAACATTAAATTTACAACATGCATTAGCGGAGGTGAGATATGCAAATAATTAGAATTTCAGCGCAGAAGCACATTATGCGTGTCTGTGGCCCCACTTCAAATCGCTATTTCAGGCTTAGAGATTTAGACGATTTCATATTTGGCAATTATTTTTTCTTGTGGGTTTTTTTTTTTTTTTTTTTTTTTTTCTTTTTTAACGATCAATTATGTTTTGTAGAAAATGGCAATCATTTTTTGATCAGGTATCCGAGTTTGACAGAGGAGGGATAGTGGTCTGCTGAAATTGTGGATTACCTCTCTCGGAAATTGGTGAAATCAGGGCGAATGTTGGACGAAACCAAACAACTGTAATACGAATATGTTATTGTTGGATGCAGTAAGGTCTGACGGACCGATGTGTTCGACGGCATCCTCCTCAGTACACCACTTCACGTGATGATCAACAAATTGTGCTTATGGCAGTGACGGATAGCTCAGACACATCACGAACCAAGGCACATTCAGTCTGTAACGCATCATCCAATGTGTGCGCTTACCATTCGACACCATTTACAGCAGAGTGGTCTGTCCGCAAGATATCCATTGCTTCGTCTACCCTTAACGCAGAACCACAGATATCTTTGCCGCCAATGGTGCGATGAAGGAAGCATGTGGACGGCAGAATAGAATGAAATTGCCTTTACTGACGAGTCACGCTTCTGTCTGCAACAACACGATGGTTGCATTCGAGTTTGGAGACATCGTAAAGACAGGATGCTGAACAGCTGAGTTATGTACCTCCACACTGGTCCTGCACTGGGTATTATAGTATGAAGCGGTATTTAATACCACTCTCGCACTCCTCTAGTAAGCATTACCGGTTCTTTAAAGAGCCGGCTCTACATTTCCGAGTTGTTGGAGCCAGTTGTCCTTCTTTACCTTCAGGGTTTGCCCACAGCCATTTTCCAACAGAATAATGCGCGACACACGTGGCACACATTATACAATGGACTCCGTCAATCGAAAGATTGAATTGCTTCCCTGGATGGCTCGCTCTTCGGATCTTTCTCCGATAGAAAACACGTGTTCCATGGTTGCTCAACGATTGACCCAGATTATATCCCTGGCACTCATACCAGATCAAGTTTGGCAACGTGTGGAAGCTGATTAGTATGCAGTACCCCAAGAACACATTCAAAGTCTCTTTGAATCAATGCCGAGGAGTGTGGCAGCAGTGATCTCCAACAATGGCGGCTAGTCTGGCTACTGATTTTGGTAGAAAGTCTATAAATTTAATCATTTGATACTTGGTTAACATGTAATCTACAAAATAAATTTTGTTGTGATATCTCTTGTGTTTCTTGGTGTTGCAATTTGGGTTACCAGCAGTATATTTTTAATCATGCCCAACTTGTAGCCATAGAGTAACATATCAATTAACAGAAAATTTTGTGGCGTTTTAATATTTTATTCTCTTATATAATATTTTAATAATGAAACATTAAAAAGGTAATAACATTTACTTATTATAAAGAGTTGCTGAAAACCCCTGTATCACTCTCTTATTTTTGGCCGTTGATGTTTTAGAAAGGGCATAAAAAGGGACAAGGTATTATAAAATGATATGTTATAAAATGAGATGCATTACCTCAAGTCGATATTCATGGAAATGAGAAGGCAGATATCTTGTCTAAAAGGGGCACTCTGCTAGTCTTTCTGCAACTGATACTGCTCTCACGTACACTGAGTTATATTCTATTCGAAAAAAAGATGTCCGGAATATCTGTAACACCCCACCTTCTCATGATTAGTACTCTGATGGTGGATCTCTAGCTTTTAAGGGCTCTAGAGCTGACCAGACTACATATTCTAGATTTGCTAGTAGCCATTTTCGTGGCCTGAAATTTGATGGCTAAAGTAAGTTTCGTCCTACCTGTTGTAAATGCTGTGTCAACCAGGCTTTACCCTAACACTTTCTTTTGTGTCTGGGATTTACTGAAGAAGATTTTCTTGCAAATTCAATGCTGTTTCTAGATTTTATGAGAATTGAGGAACTCGTGGGATCAGAAACAATAACACAGCTTTAAAAATCTAAACTTAACAGCTCTACCTCAAAAATTAATTGAATGAATATTGTGCGTAATACATGCTTAGAATATATAAGTTATTCACCCCCGAAATTTTAATAAACATATTATTATGACAGTTTTAGATTTATAATTCGTTTTATATACAGTTTTAGATTTATAATTTGTTATAATTCAAATTTAGCTTATTATTATTAAACTCTGGTCTGTAATTGAAGTGACATTATTACATATTAGTACTTTAATACTTAAATACCTATTTTATTACGACCTATTTTTATTATCGAAAGTGTTAACCAGCATTTACACTGTTCAAAACAATTAAATTGTTGCGGTTTTAGGTGGATCTTGTGTCTGGGAAACTTTTTAGCTGATTAATACGTGGTCGTCAGACGTAGTAAGTTATATGAGAATAAATTACACGTGTTAGGCAGAAAAAAATACATTTTATTGCGCATTTGTGTACAAAAGGAAAAAACACAATTTGTGCATATGAGAGAAAAGGAATAATAAAAGATGTTTTCTTCAAAGGAAATCATTTCCAGTAGGAGGTATGGTTTCCACGGACGTCCAGCAACGCTGAACACCTTTGATGCATGGAGTCAATAAGGCTATTAATCACGAGTTTTGGTATTCTGTCCCACTCTTCCAGTAGAGCTCTTTCCAATTCTTGGAGAGTTTGTGGAGGTGGTTGGTGGTCAGCAACTCGTCTTTCTAGAGCGTCCCAAACGTGCTTTATTGGATTCATGTTTGGAGAACACGCTGGCCATTCCATTCGTTTGATTGCTTCATTGAAAAGAAAATTATCTACCAGGTTAGCACGATGTGGCCTGGAGTTATCGTCCATTAAAATGATGTCATCTCCGATTATTGCAGCGTAAGGGACTACAATAGGTCTGAGGAGGATCTCATCCTTATATCGGCGACCAGTCAGAGGTCCATCTCGAATGATATAGAAGTCTGTGCGCCCGTCAATGGAAATCCATCATAAACCAACACTCCTCCACCGCAAAACCTGGCACTTTCGTGCACGAATGCAGGATTATTCCTACTGCCACTGTCCCTTCAGATGAAAATATGTCTGTTATCAGGATAAACAGAAAAACGGACTCGTCAGAAAAGAACATTGCTCCAATCATTTCTCCTCCAGTTCACATGCTCTGTTGCCCACTCCCTGTGGTCGCCTTGCTGTTAGTTTAACACATACCATCGATCGGCGAGCATACAGACCTACACCATGGAGCCGGTTTTGAACAGTTTGAGATGAAACCGTGGTGTCAGTAGCCGAGTAAAGCTGTTGTTGGAAAAGAGTAGCGTTCATATTTTGGTGTCTCCGAGCCATTAACACTAAATAACGATCTTCCTTGGGTGTTGTAGCCCGTCTACGACCTTGCCCTGGTATTTGGCCTGCACTTCTAGTCTCCAAAAAACGGTTCCAGATCCTGGAAATCACACTTTGTGACACTCCAATGACTTGCGCTACTTCGGCTTGAGTTTGGCCCCCTTCTAACCTACTAACAACTCTCCAAGCTTCTGAATCGGTTAAATGACTTCGCTGAGACATCGTACTCATCGAAACAAAACAGTCACTGAATGCGATCATCCTTGTCTTTTGTTTAGTTGAAAGTCAAATTTCGTCACTGCCGCTGAAGCGAAATTTTTGATGTCAAACTCAAAATTAGCATACTCCACAGTTTGAAAATCAGAAAAATTTTCATTTGTGATTCTCTTCTTCCATTTTCAGAAAAAAAAAATATTCGCTTATATTTTAATTTTATAAAGAACTTACAATATCCTTTAATTGTTTTGAGCACACAGTGTATTTACAGCATTAAAGACATAATTAATAAAATATGCACATAACTCACTATTATATTTATTATACACACATTTCTCACTAAATTGTAAATGCGACATTTTTTAGGCATTCGTAGACAGTATGAATAACTAACCATCAAAAACTTTGACGCATAATAAGTATATTTATTAATACATTATAAATTTTATTAATATTATTATTATATATTTATTCTCACTAAAACTGAAAATGCATAATTTTTAATATATTTCATATTCGGAAATGGACAATATATTTCACGACTTATTAATTTTCTTATTCTTATAACATTTTAGAGCGTAGTTCATAAAATGCAAATAAAACTGTTAATAGTTATTCTTATCATGCCCTCTCAAATTTGAAAACGAAGTACATCGAACTTATTGTTTGAAGATGCTTTTTTCCAACTTGAAGAAGTAGGTCTAAGGTGTGTTAGGTTTGTAGCCACTGTGCCATTTACCTTGATTTTATAGTGAAATTGATTGGAGCCTAAAATTAATCTGCATAACAAATAGACAGTTCTAGCACACACAAATAAATTTTATACAATAATTTTAACTCAAGGAATAGTAAGTACTCCCAAGGGATTGTACAATACATGGCAATGAATATTTGTAATAAAAAATTAGAAAGATTCAATTTCTTGATTTATATATTTAAACCAAAAGAATAATTTACAGAAACAAAATATTTATACGAATACAATTATTTACATATAAACATTAAGAAAACAAAATTCTTGATTAATACAGTTATACATGATAAAACAATCAAATTTATTTAATTGTTTGTTTGAGATTTTCTTAATAAGTTCCAACTTGAGCAAACTATTCGAACAATTGGTAAGCTGATATGTTTTATAAAAAATAAATAAATAAAAGCGTTATAACTTTGTTTTTAGAAAATATAAAATTTTATTAAGACAGAACGTTTTTTGTCCTTGGTCATTGAAATGTTCGGAACGTGGCGTTTTTTTCGAGGACATATCGTCGTATCGTTTTGGCCTTTTGTACGTCCATTTCATTCATACCGAGTGGAGTAGCTGCCTCCAATCATTCCGGTTCTTCAAAACAATAAACAATACCGTCTTAAGTTCTTTTTGTTCCTCCAGCACGGTTATGTTTCAGTGAGCTTTTCTCTGCCATTCAGTATACCATTGTTTCTCTAATATCCCACGACCCCCAGATTCGTATAACAAGTTCATAGAAAGCACCACCTCATTGCTTTACAGACATTTTTGTCCACGGATATTCTTTGAAAGTTGCCGATTTTATGATTGTGCAATTTTATATATATATATA
>JAPDSC010081903.1:32202-78220 GCA_026290005.1 Latrodectus geometricus | reverse complement strand
CATTTTATACATTTTTATGAATTTATTTATTACTTTTACAGCAATGTCAGCACCACTTTAAGAAAATAGCATAATTGTATTATTTTCTTAGTTAAATTTTGTGGAAGAAATATTGAAACTATAGAATCGCTTTTTAAATTTAATTTTTCAATAATGTTTCCAGTAATTTATGCAGTTGCATCATATTTTACTTTATGTATGTATTAGTCTGAGGAAAAAGAAATTCATTATTTTTTCGATCGATAACTGTTGTGTTCGATATCTCTTTCAGTATCAATTGTATAATTTCAGATTTATGCTCGTTGGAAAGATCACATTTCGCATAAAAAAATATGCTACGGTGTTTTTATTTGGTCCATTCAGTTATAAGATACAAGGTGTTAAAAATGAAAATCAACTAAGAGAAAATGCATTACATTCATAGTTTTTCTTTGATTAAAGTGAAAATACAAGTCAAGCAGTCGAAGTTTAAGAATGGTGTTTATGGTTCCGATACTGTAACAGCCAGTTACGTGTAAGTTTGGTTTCATCGACTCCATTTAGGTATATTGGATGTTAAAGATGCACTTCACACAGGTAGGCCCATCGTCGAAAATCACAAAAATGTTCTAAATTGAGCAGCATGTTAACAGTCCAAGAGCTAAAGCCACAAAACAGCTTGAAATCATAAAGCTAATCATAAGGATGTTAATAAAGCGCTGAAGTTCACGTAAAAATAATGGATTTCTTTTTCCTCAAAGTAATTTAATTTCGATAAATATCCAGCAAATGATGGGTTTCGAGCATTCTTTTCAATAATAAATAATGTATAAAATATTTACTATTAATGTAAAATTAATGTTTTAGTACAAGTTTATTCGAAAAATATATATACTTTCATATGTTGTTTTATTTTTTGGACATCTGAAAGTAATATATTTATTTGCAAGAATTCATTTATTTCCTATTACTCATAATTTAATAATTCATTCTGAGGATGTGATAACTTACAACAGTTAATATTACATAGTGCAAAATTATGCAAAAATTTTGAAAAAGTAATGGATGTCTTTTTGATAGCGAAAAATGTATAATTCATAGTCTTCCCTGCTTATGTTATACAATTACCAAAATAAATTTCGAGCTCTATGAATTGTCTGCTAAGAATTATTAAAAAAAACTTTTTTAAAATATAAAAAAAAAAAAAAAAAAAAAAAAATTGTAAATAACACTTTATTTGTGTTTTAAACACAAATTATAGATAATATAAATGAACATATATTAACTAATAAAAATTAATTTTCATAATGCTAACTGCGGGATCATTAGTAATATATCTTTACGTGACCAAATATGGCAATTCAAAAACAAAGCTAGCGAGCTTTACTCTTTGAAATGGCAGTAGCTAATTTAAAGATAGGATCCATGACAAACATGAAAGCTTCAGAATGACCTTTCATAAGGATCTTTTATTAATTATTTTGGACAAACATCACAATCAGGCGCCTGATCACAATTATTCAAACCTGTCAGTATAGACACTGACCAGACACCCTATATTGTTCGAAAATCATTGGAGGAGGGTCACGAGGAGATGACCTTGATCATGGAATTCATGGTGCATGAAATTGGGGAAGGTCAACAGTAAGTTTTCCTTTCAAGCCAAATGTCCGAAAATAATGTCCGAAACACAAAAGGTTGAAAAAAAAAATAAATAAAAAAAATTTAAGGTACATTTTTCTTGGTTATTCTCAAGCATATTGTTTTTGATTTTTCAAAATTGTTTCCATATAATAATTTAAAATTACAATTTTAAATTAAAAAAAAAATGTTGGATAAATTTGTTAATTTTCCAAAAGTTATTACGAAAAAAATTTTATTAAAAAAGTGCATTACATTTTCGGTATGAGGACATTGTTATAAAATACTGGAGACCCCTTAAACTAATAGTTTAAGAGCTAATGTTTGGCATTTTAAACTTAAAATAAGTAAGTCAAAATTTCCAAAAATTTTAATTAATTACATAACAACAATTAGTTTTGTTTCAAATATGACTATTGCTATATAAATAAATCATTATAAAATAATTTATTTATCGCAATAGTCATATTTGAAAAATAAAATTTATTATAAAAATAATTTATATTTTATTTATTATCCTAATTCAATATAATTAATTACTTTTATTTAATTAAAATCGATTTGGTAGTTATGTAACTAATCGAAAAATGTGTAGCAAACGTTTCTTATGTTATTAATTTGATTAGTTATTTAAATTAATTTCTTGTTGCCTGCTTTTCTGATTGAAGCTAAACTTTTTATTATGAAGTGATTTGAACCTAGAGATGAGACCGACATCTCAACGAGTACCCGCATAATCGGAGAGACTTCAAAGCATACGTAACTATTTACATGTATTGTCCCTCTTATCATTCATTGTCTATGTGTGTGTTTGGTTCGTGTATTGAATCCACTGCACCCTGATTATGATGATGGTTCAATCTGCTTTTTTCAAAGTTTTGTATGATTTCGGTTGCTTATTTCAGTGAAGTGTCAACTTCCAGTTATTTTCAGGTACAATCAAGTGATGTTGTGTCAAAGAGAGAGAGAGAGAGAGAAAGAGAGATATAGACAGAGAGAGAGAGAGAGATGTGTCATTCTACAATTGTTTTTAAATCTCAACCACTGATTTGACCAGGATCTATGACTTAAAGTGAATTCTGTACCACAACAAACATTCATACCCAAGATGAGAATCGAGCCCTGCCAACTGTTGAATGGAAAGCTAGAGAGCACTGGACTTTTAGTTGCAATTTCGGCTTCCAGCAATCTAAAGTTCAGGATATTTGTTTTTTCTATACTTAAGAGCTAAATGTTTTCTTTCGAAAACATGCTTACAACTTACACACACTTTTAACTCAGAAAAATAATTTTTTTCCTATTTAGAAGATCTTTTTTTCCCATACTTTAAGATGTTCTGAGCATTAAATTTGAAAATGAAACATTCATCTTCGTTCATCATATGATGTATTTACCAACACATACTTTCATTACAGTGATACACATGAAATACATTAAATTAACTAAACATGTTAAACATAAAATAAACGATTTACTGGAACATAGAAATAGGATTGCTCCCTTCGTAACGGAAAGTCACAGGTTCGATCCTAGCTACTATTGAACAATAAGAGATTAATTTGAACTCTCCCTTTTTGCACATTAAGTGCTGTAAGACTGTAAAAAAAACACTACAACGATTTTTCAAAAAATTTCAATATTTATTTCAGAGCGGTTTGTTCGTATGACAAAATGCTACACAAGTACTCTACGTTTTTATAACTAAAATTAGGGTAGATATTTATTGGTTTTAAGAACTCATTTTGAAAATATTAGAAGGGCAGATGTGGCTCTGCTGGTGAAAGTAAAAAGAGGAATGTGATAGTACAGAAGTCAAAATCGTCAATTGATCATGGTTCTAGGGTGGTTACGAATGTTTAGAGGTTATGGTTGGTAGAAATGCTTAAAAAAACCCTATTCCACTCACTTCAACCAGCCCTTCATTTTAATACCAAAAAGGATTTAAACCCATAACTTAAGTGTAATTAAAACTGGGCTTTAATAGCTTCTCAAAACTATCATTCACTGCATAATTGCTCCGGTCGAGACAGCTGGTAGGAAAAAGCAACATTTCCGTGTGTGGAAGAATGCTGTGGTTCAGTATTTAATTCTATCAATAGCAGTCAGGCAGAGGAAACATAAACATAAAATTTGTAGGCTCCAGCTGATAGTTGAGGAAAAGATGTATTTCAATCGTAGAGATTGGTACTTGACGTAGTTCAAAATTAATGTAGAATTAACTGTGTTTAACGACTTTTTCATTTGACAGAAATGGTTAATCAAAAACGTTTTTCAGACAAATAGCACTGCGTGAATCTGAAAACAAACTAGTGATTTTTAGACAAAAATTGAATTTTTTTCCCCAAAACTTCTCTTTACTTTAAAATATGGAATTAAATATAAAATGTACTGAAAAGACACCTTAAATTTTAAGAGCACTACGCCCAAATCGGAAATTTAGTATGAAAACACTAAATAAAACGTAGTTAAATACATAATTTTAAATTAGATTTATGTCATCAATCTTAATCAATCATCTACTTTTATAAAGGTTACACCTGTTAATTAGAATAGCACGAATAGGTACAAAAAAAGAACTATGTTCGACTCTTGAGGAATCAAATGAAGTTAATAGAAATATATCAATGATTTTATTTGAAATGAAATTACTAGATTTCACTGTTTTCAAATCAAAATTAATTTTAAGTACCTTGTACACGCAAGTGGCATATTATTGACCTCGTTGTTGAGCAGGCAGTTAAGTTGTCAACTTTCTGTATTTTAATGCAACATATCATGGGTTCGATTATCAAGCTCAGACATGGATGTTTTGGCACTCCATAATGGACAGTCTGAGAGCAAAATGTAACATCTACCATGTATTATTGTGGGGTGGACTTTATATTAATAGTAGGCAGCATTCATCTGACACAATGTCAGAAGCTCTGAAAACACCCATAAATAATTACGAGATAAATGGCACGCAGCAAAAAGTAACGAAACACTCCAGAAACGTAGTGCAATAGCTTTTATGATTGAAACTTAATTTTTTCAAACCAAATAACATGGTCCTAAGATCAAGCCCACAGTGAATCCGACGTCGAGACAAGGAAAGCCTAAGCAGCTCAGTAGCTTCAAGCCGCTTCCAGTAACATAAGCAAACTGAAGCATTGCTTGCAACGGACAGCAATTTTGGAAGGATGACCACATTCTCCCTCCTAGGGTAGGGGACATGTCCACATTAATCTGTGACGTCCATAATCCTTCTGCTGGTGTGACAAAGATATAAAGAGGAAAACGTCTCGTCACCTAACCATGTGGCTCAAAATTACGAGGTTCTTAGTTGACAAGCGGTTTCTGTAAACTTGTTAAATTATTGGGTTGCCTGCAACACTAATGTATTGCAATTCTTTGAATGGTTTGGAATTCTCTCTTAGCATTAAAGTTTATTAAAATAAGTTAGTGAATATTTAGTACAATTCGATCACTTACGTGAAAAGAAGCATAATCGCTTGAGCATCTACGTCTAGAGCAGCTAAGATTGTGGGTTTGTTAAGGATTATGATTGACCATACATTTTGAGAAAATGTGTTTTCTGCAATGTAGAAAAGTGGGAGAAAGTTGGAATCCATCGAACAGAAATATTGTAGAGGATAGTAATATGAAAATGAGGCGTCACTGCATTTATTTCAAAGATTAAAAATATTGAGAATTCTATATTATCCAGAAATATTCAAAATGGGTTGCCATCTGCAATCTTGGATGGCAGAATAAACATTTTAAAGATGTTAGGATGCGCTGACAGTGGTGCCTAAATCAAATAAAATATCTAAGAAAACAGGGACACACATTTCAGATGAATGTGATTTACTTTGAAAGGTCAGACAATAGCAAGATTGCTAAAGCTCGCTTGATAAAAGGAATCGACATCATATAATCTTTGTATTAATCAGAAATTTGTATTCAAAGCTAATATATTAAGAAATCAATAGTCCAGTATTTAATTGCATAGTTATGTAAATACTTATCTGCAAATGTTCTTTGCTGTATACAATTTGTGTGGGAGACTACATATCTCAAAACTAATCTTCATTCATTAATAAAATAAAGTCTTAGCGAATTTGCATTTACATTTTCTCGGCAGATTGCTTCACTATTCGATAATTGGAATCCTTATTGAACAAAATATCCACAGCAAAGCTTCTAAGCATAATGATTGTTCTGTTGGACTATAATATCACTCTGGGGAAAAAGAATTCCATTATTTTTTTCGATCTATGATTGTAGTGTTTGATATTTCGTTAAGTATCGATCCCACAATTTCATATTTATGCTAGTGGAAAGATCTTATTTCGCACTTAAAATATTTGCCCTTTTATTGGGTCTATTCAGTTATATGGTACAGGGTGTTAAAAATGGAAATTAACAAAGAAAAATGCAGTACATTCAATTTTTCTTTGATAAAGGAAAACAAATGCAAGTCAAGCAGTTGAAATTCAGGAATGGTGCCGATACTGTAACAAATAATGACGTTTAATTTTGGTTTCATTGATTCCATAGATATATTGGATGTTACACGTGCACCTCGCACAGGTAGGCCCATCGTCGAAAATATCAATAAAATCACAAAAATGCCCGAATTTGACTAGTCCAGAAGTTAAAGATCAGTCACATAACAGTTTGAAATCATTTGCAGGAAACTAATTAAAAATATATTAATAAGGTCTAGAAGTTCAAGGAAGAATAATGGATTTCTTTTACCACAAACTAATATTTTCTCCCTACCTATAATGAATATAAAAA
The DNA here is from genome assembly GCA_026290005.1 of Latrodectus geometricus. Taxonomy (NCBI): domain Eukaryota; kingdom Metazoa; phylum Arthropoda; class Arachnida; order Araneae; family Theridiidae; genus Latrodectus; species Latrodectus geometricus. The sequence continues at coordinate 71,818 of JAPDSC010081903.1, read as the reverse complement.
TATGATCATTAAACGAGATGTGTTCTATGTACATACTTTTATTTCATATTAAAACTTCAATGTAAATTTTTTTGCTTCATATATTGTGTAAAATTTTGAGTATGATGCAAAGAAATTCCATTAACTCCGATAAATTAGTAAAGTTCCTTGAAGCTGGATGCAAGGGAGTTGGATATGGTGTTAAATATCAAAAATATTTGAATATAAGAATAAAATTTCCCATATGAAATAAAAGAATATTAATTGAAATAAAAATATATTAGTTAAAATTATTCTGTTTGTCTTTATATAACCTTAATAAGACATTTAGTTGAACAAATAAGATAGTGTCATTTAATAATACAAATGAACTACATCTCTCAAAACTGAAATTCTTTCTTGATCTTAAAATTACTGAACCTTGAAAATATATCAGATTACAGTTCCTTATTTTAATAGATCGCATAGATTAATCAGTATATTATTCCGATTGCAATTGCAAAAATAGAAAATTAGCTTTAAAATAATTTAGAAACAAACATTTATAAATTTTGAGAGAATAAATAGCACGTAATAATTATTCAGTTTTTGTGACTAATTTGAGACAATTTCGTTCTCCACCTATTGGATTAAAAGTGCTCCATACTTCATGCTTAAAGCTGTATTTACTTTATTAAGAGAATTATGAAGTATTCATCACGTGATACCTTGATTGCATTGTTATTCTGTCAGAAACATGGGTAAATTGATCTAACGGTTCTTTTTCTTCCTAGATCCTCTTGTTTAGTGCACTTTTAATTAATACCAAAAGAAGAGTCGTCTATTTAATGCAATAACTATTGCATTAAATAGACGTAAAACTATATAATGTATTCTAATAAATAAGTAAATAACGTTTATGGAAGAAACTTCTATTAAATCTGATTTTTAGCTTTTGTTACAGTTATCTAGTTTTAGAAATTTTTTATCTAGTTTTAGAAAGTAAACAAAAACACAAAAAGACCATTCTAACGTAAATATGTTTTATTGACAAAATTCAAAGCAATTGTAACAATTATTTTTAAAAAATGTGCTCTAATAATATATACAGAGGTTTTTCAAATCACATAAAATAAATATATAAAGAGAACATTTAAATAATGAATTTTTTATAAATAATTTACAAATCACCGGTAAACAGCACCGATATCTATGATAAAATGTAAAAAGGAGGAAATTGAAGCCATCACACTGTAAATAATAAAATTGCATGGAATTTTCGCAACTTCAAGTTTTTCCACTTCATATAAAAATGTAATTTTTTAAAATTTAAAATATAATATAAATATTTAATTTGCTTTTTTAAGGAAATCATTAAGTAATTTATATATTCATATATAAAAATATTACTCAATGTACATCAAAATTTTTATAAATTAAATTTTTTTTTATAAAAAAAATGAAGTAATTATCACTTTTTACGAAGTGGCTTCAATTTTCTCCAATGAATCTACTACATCAATGCATGATTACGAAAAATGGAGTCAAAAAATACAAAGTATGACTTCTTACTGCGAAGTAAAAATAAATATATATATATATTCTCCGAAAAATATAAAAGAAATGAATAATAAATTAACACAACCTTGTGATAAAATATAACACACACACACACACACACATATATATATAATCTATCATACACATTCAAATAATGATATATATATATATAATTTTCATAAATAAAATATACACTAGAAAATGTAAATGAATAAATAAATAAATAGAGAGAGAGAGAGAGGAACCCTCATTCCCAACTCGCATGAAAACACAATGCAATGAATACATTCAACTTGGTTTTTCACCCACAATTTCTTTCTCTGTAAACAAAGAGAACAGCTTTTTCACTATCAAGTCACATATTTAACGCTTTTTCATGTTATAAGTTTTGAAAATAATATATATTCACAATCTTGAAATTTGAATATAAATAAATTTATATATAAAGATATGTGATTTGAAAGTGAAGCCATACTATTCTCTTATGCCAACTCGCTTTATTCTTGAACTACTGTTTTAGTATGAAATCTTTCTGTGTTTAAGTGTTGGATTAAAAATTTAGGTACCTCTCATTTTCCACACCCAAGATTAGAAATATGTCGTCGGTTGTATGCTCGTACTATTTTTTTCCTTAAATAAATAAAAAAAAAAAGAAAAGAATTTATGCATTATAAATATACGTGATGTACCTTGGTTTGGTTTTAATGCCCAAGATCAAAAAAAGAAGACAAGCTGCTCATACGTAATGTATGTTAGAAAAATATGAATGAAAATTGCTGTCAATCATTGTTAAACATTGAAAATCCATGTTTTTATTATTAATTTTTTTTTTTTTTTTTTTTTTTTTTTTTTTTTTTTGCACCATTGATGGTGAACAAACTGAAAATTATTTCTTGAGCCTCATACTTAATTTTTGACGCATAATTCTCAATATCATCAAATAATTTTAGAATTTAAAATAACTTCCTGCAAGTTAATTTTCACATTATCAAAACATTTTCTTTTAATGTGATAAAAATTTTAACATTCATAATAACAAATTCTTCTATCAAAAAAGATATGATTTTAATATTTCATTTTTAATTGCATATAGAGGATATTAAAGAATTTTATATTCCATAAATTATAGTTCAATATTTATATAATTATGTAACTTTCAATATTCCCTGATTAAGGTTTATGTATTTAAAAAATGACAATTTTAATCACTTGATCTTCTATATTTTCACACATTAAATTATTAAAGTAATTCAATAAATTAGTCAAACAAGTAAAATCCAATACTTTAAAGCTATTTATAAAAATACCAGTTAATTTTACAGCTACAAGCATACAACCGATTTCGCTTAAAGACCGTCATCCTATGTTAATAGGCACTCATTAAAAATAAATATTAAAAAAAGAGAAAAGAGAAAGAATGTGTTAGCCAATTTTTTTTCATGGGCATTTCCCCACTCCTTGTTTCTTCATTGCACTGCTGTCCCTTAGCTTTGATTTGCTCAGACTGCTTTTGCACTTGCCCCGGATTATTTCATTAATCATACAATTTTAATATCAATACAAAAAAAAGAAATAATTAAAAAACACACGTGTTAATCGTAACCATTCTGACACCAGAACAAGAAATCTTAATGATCAAACTAGAGAAGAATACTATTTTTCATTTTAACAATGCATTGACTTATTCAGTAATATAGCATTATTAATTAATGGATTTACTATAAAGTAAGATTATCATCACATTTTTAAAAATAATCGCAATTTGGAAACTTATACTTTGTTTTTTCGCCAAACGATTAGATAGTTGCATGTTCAGGGTTGCATTACGAGAAACAAGCAACCATATTTGGCGACAGATGACATAAATTAAAATTTATGTCGCCAAATATATGTTCATCCCTTTAAACATAAATTCTTGAATAAAGCTATAATGTTAAAAAATATATATATGATTTGAAGATCAAATAAATATTCCTCTCTAGAATTGATCATTTTTTTCGCTTAAATTGAATACTTAATATAATTTACAACATGAGTAATATAAAAATTATAAAGAAATATAAAAAAAAATCACTGTGTCACACATTTTATATATATATATGCCGTCAAACTTTGCAAGCAATATTAAAAACATAATGGGAAAATACATTCTAAGAAACTTGATTACAATGAAGAAAACGAAACGGTACTATGTACATATTATAAATTGTCATGCCTAATCATTTTTACAAAATTACAAGAAACCCTTACATAGTTAGAAGCATAAGTTACTAAAAATAGTTTGGTGAGAATAAATCAAATGATATAAGAACTACTTATTTACTGAATTTCATTTACAAAAAAGGAAAGGAAACAATTCAACCAGGTACACATAAATACTGTAACAGGAGACGATGTGAAGATGAACATGAGGCTAATACGAAAATATATTAAATTATATAAATAAAATGGAACTTTTTCCATTCATAATTTTCTTCTCTCAGTTGCGTAACATCCGACGTAGATTATTCTACATATTTCTGCAAACAAAAATAAAAAAACATTTTTAAAATACAAAATAGTTGTAATGAAACAACACTACAGTAAATAAAATGAAATATAAATGAAGATAGTAAATTAAAATTTTTTAAAATAATTTAAATATTGTATAGCTTTTATTAAAATAAATATATAAATATTTTAATTATTCAATTCTTTTACGTCAATCATTTTTGAATTTGAATAATTCGATACGCTTACTTTATCATCAACAACGGATATCAAATAACGGGAATTTAAAAAAGATACGCGTTATTTGATAACGGATATTTTAAAAGTACCCGGTTTTTAGTTGAGTTATTTTAACAAGGAAATTATTATTGCAACTATACAACACTAATTAGAATTCAAGTGTTTATTAATTACTTTCACGCGAATCCTTTTGAGGTTCAGAAATAACTTAAAAGAATGGGTAAAATTTGTTTCCATTCCATCCTAATCATAACGATTACTTTAGATTAAATAAAAATTATATTTTTTTAAAGTATTCTTTATACGATATTTTATACCAGTTATCTTAAATGTAACTACTTATTTTATTACAAAATTATTGAAATTTAAATTAATTATTTTTCTATTATATAACTATTAAATTAAATATTACATACCATATCATAAATACAGGGTAAATTTATATTATAATATAGATAAATCATAGAAACAAGATATATAGCACGAGCGCGTCTTAGATACAAAGTAAAACTTTTGTTATTCCATGCAATATAATACAAGCAAAGAACAGCAAGGAGAAAAAAAAATCTTCCCCCTTTTTTTCCCCAAAGTGACATTGCTTTCAGTTTCTCCTTTTAAGAACCTGTTCGCTGTACGACCTTCAGAAATTGAAACAATGTACATCTTTGCATCTCTTAGGTTCCTTTCATGCCCTCACCCGCTACTTTCAATTAAGAAAGTATAAGTGAAATTGAAGACGTCAGTTTCTATCCATGTATACATTTCAATTTTCCTTTTTTTTTCTTTTAGTATTACTGAGCAGCATTTATATAGTAGATACTATAAAGCCACTTTAAAAAAGAAGTTATTAAATGTTACACCAGTCTTTTTAAGTTGATAAAAATTTTTTTTTCTTATTTTCTTTATTATTATTTTCTTTATTGAATTATTTTCTGAAATAAACTTGAAATAGAATAATTATAAATTGAGGTGTTCTGAATTTTTTCAGCGCGATTTCTTATTTTCAAATGTTTTTACTCTCAAAAAGTATTTTCAGAAATTATAGGGATGAAAAAATGATTAAACAACATAGTTAAAAATATACAACCATATTTACAATTATCCAGTATCATTTCATATCAAACGATTTTGTTTCCGCAAAATTATTTTTCTCAAGCGATAAGGTCTTAATGGCTCAATGAAATGATGAAAAAATAACGACGAAATTTAAAATTGAATTTTAAGCATTTTATTTTGGATTGATTATTTAATTCAATAAATAATAATTACATATTATCAAATGGTTTAATGACATAGTTAAAGGTAATGACAAAACAGCGAAAAATAATTTTAGAATATTTCCATATCATTTCGTATTGACGAAAGTTTAAAATTACCAAACGATTTTCATTTTGAAAAAAACAATTTATATTATTACCAAAATTGCTTACACAAACGATAAATACCAAAAAAAAAAATTTTTTTTTTCTACCTGTTGAAAGAATTGTGGTGTACAAATGTGTGGGATGATGATTCATGTGGAGGAACGTCGTTTTGCCTTTGAGGCGGCCTTCGACGTCACCGTCTGATTAGTCGAGAGCTTCCGCTTCCGCATGTAATCTGAAATGAGAAAACGACTCATTAGTCACGGTTGAAACAAGTCATTTATAATTAATTGAGAACAAATGTTTTTAGCATCAATGAATCCCAAAATATGTGTCAAAAAATATTCGATTCAGAAACAACATGCAAGAATTTAATCAAAATACTCGATGAAATTTTCTATCGAGAAATTATATATATATATATATATATATATATATATATATATATATATATATATATATATATATATAAATGTGAAAATCATGTGATTGAAGAAATGTCTAATATTAATGGTCAGTTTATATCGATTTGTATACACATATAATAACGATAGAAAAAAATTTATTATTAAAGATTTATAATTATTTATTATAAATTAATTGTTTAAGAAAAATTACAATCAAATTCAATACAATACATAAAATGTCATGATTTTTAATCGAAGTATAATTAAGAAAACGTTGAAAATTCAGTACTATACAAATAGAACAAGTATACCACAGATTTTAAAATTGCTTTTAAATCTTAATGATTTACGAGCATTGTAAAATCGAAATAATCTTTCCAATTAAAAAATACGAATCACCAGTCTATCACGCATAAGCTATCCAACAAAAAGTCATTCAGACTACATTTAAAAATTCACACTTGGAAGTTAGATCCATTTTTCAAATGACGTCATCAATAATAGATCCAATACTTTTTCTTCCTTAAAATTCCAATAACAAATTATTAGAGTTTGGTTTGTTTGCTTGGTTTCAAGTACGGTCTTAAGAGCTCTACGGTCTATTTTGCGCACTTCTAATTCGACTTGGAATTATAATTTTAAGTGGATTCCAAATCATTAACAAACATGAATACCTGAGGAGCTAGGAATCGAATTCAAGAACAGTTGAACTGAAAACTGCATATATACAGGTGCATATATACTGCATATCTGCCAGCCCGGTTTTAACTACCAGAGATACAGCATTTACAATTTTGCATGCAAATTGTTCCTCATGTAAAATTTTTAACTTTAAATGCCAGAAAAAAAATCATAATTTTTTTAGACCAAGCTGAAGTGCTGCTGTAACTGTTTATTCGTATTTTAAATTGCTTGATTTACTTTTTTTAATTTACGCACATTTTTTTAATGCATGAGATAATTTGGGATCCATAATTTAAATGCATCACTACATACCACGCACATGCGTCATCCAAGTCCGAAACAGGAGAACTTGTAAACTATTAAACAGAAGGATAGAATGCTGAAAATGCAACTATACCAGCTCAGTAAATAAGAATCGTAATGTAAATCACTTCTGTATTACTTTAATGATCACAGAATTCTAAGTGAATTCTGTAATACAGGAGAAGAGGGATGGAGTAACATTTATTCACTAAACGATGAAACAGGTGTTATTAGTACAGAATAACACTTTATTCAAAGATTTATTTATTTTAAGAGCCTTTTGTCTCAAAAGCTATACGTGAAAACTAGTATCATCTTTCACGGATCACAGCTTTCATTAAAAAACGAATGTCTAATTTTCGGAGAAAAACATTTAAGAAAATAATGATATTTACTTCATTAACGATATTTTTACTGTTAACTGGATTTGTTCTTGTTTACTGGGTTGCTCAATAAGGATGAACTAACGTCTCTCGTTTAAATCAGCTTAAAACAAAGCGACGTCGACAAATGCTTTTTACTAAATTAAAAACGGAGACAAAGAGTTTCACAACTAAAAGCCCAATGAGGCTAACGAGAAAGGAAAAAAATTCTCTTTCGTTAACAGTGAAGCTGGAATTTCTTTCATTCATACAATTGATTTGACTGGTGGCGAATTAGGAAAATCGAAAACACTTTTCCAGCATTAAAGCAATTGTTGAAGGTAAAAATAATAGTTTCCCAAAAATCGAAAAAATATTTAGAAATATCGTTATAATTTAAAAACGCTGTGGAAATGTTGATATCCGAAAATGGGGATCCGATGTAGTACTGATTTTTTTCTCCCTTGCACACATGAAAATATTAAAAAAAGTTAAAACTAAAAATAAATAGAATAGATTTTAATTAGCATTACAATTTAAATTAAATGCGACTACATTTATTAAAATTTTAAAATGAAACATGGTTTCCACTTTAACTTCGCTACGAGACCAATATTTTGAAAAATATTTCATTTCATTCCAAACTAAGTTCAATACCAATTCAATAATTGTTCGTTGGATACACACACAAAGCAAGAATTTCATTTTAACATAAAACTTTGAGATTATATATATATATATATATATATATATATATATATATATATATATATAACCTTGTTTATTTCTGTCGTTTTTAATATAATAGATAATGTGTAGGGAAATTACCGGTCCTGAAAAGGCTATCTGCTTATCGATAAGATAACTGAACAAATTTATTTCGTTTGTACTATTGTATTAAACTTCTGGCAACAGCGGCCACTAAACACAATCAACTTCTACGTAACAATGGATATGGATTAAAAGACGAGGTTGACACCTGAGTTGATTTTACTAGAGAGTGCAATTTTTTTTTTCATTAAGAAATCAAAAATTTAAAAAACTTCTATACTTGCTTCACATAAAGAGAAAGAATTCTAGAATCTCAGCACTCGTAAAGTGTGACGTAAAAAAAAGTCCTGAGTTAAAAAAGCGCATTTTATTTTTTCTTCATACAATTTTTTTTCCCCTCAAGTCGTTACTCTGTTCTCAAGCGGAGAGACTCATCTTTAATTCATCGGTCAAGCCCCAGTTAATGACTTTACATATACTCCCCTTTCCCCCCTGTGCTTACATAAGACTCATTAGCGAGTTGCTACAGCCATGGCAGTTCGTGCAACGCTCGGCCGACCAAGCCGACCGAACGCACTTTCTCTCAAGTTCAAGATCACGCGGGAAGCCATTTTTGGTCACCTTAGCTCTGTCAAAGTTCGCGGTTCAGCAGCTCTTTGATGGGGAGGCGATTGAAATATGATTTTTCGCTTTTTTTACTCGCTTTGTTGCCTGAATGGAAACACGATTTAAAAAGGTCATACTCTTATAGTTTCGGTAGTAAAATAACCGTAAACATAATTCTGATGAAAAATGAACAGACATTTGTATTTATTTCTGAGTGCAAAATATGTAAACAGAAATTAAATAAACTAGACATTACCAAACCAAAGTTGAGTCAGGTGGCTCTACAATCGTTTCTAGCACAAGAGAAATAATTTGATTTTGACCTAAGGTATAATGAAGGCAGAACACTCTTATCCAAATAAATGGTTGGATTGATTTTTACCTCTCAACGTTTATTTTTTGCACACGAGGGCTATAAATTGAACTAGATTTTGAACCATTACCAAGCTCAAGGTGAGATTCGAACTCACAAACTGTTGAACCGAAGGTCAGAGAGCTAACCATTTGGCTGCAAATTTGGTTGTCCGACTTCAGAGTCAAACTAAGAAATGAAGGCCAAAATATTGATCAATCATTGGCCAATATTAATTTGAATGACTGGAAAACTAAATTTACCACAAAGATATATTCCAAAAATAAGAGTTATGAAAAGAAGCCCACAATTTATTTGTCACATCCCAGCTTAATAATTCAAGTATCAATAAAAATACGATATTTATATTTTATGAAACTCGTTAAGTAAATGTGTTCGAGTTTAACGCGTGAAAAAGAAGTAAAAAAAAAACTCTTTTCTCCCAATTATGTTGTACACTTAACAGAAACTATTGCTCTAGAAAAAGAATAAAACGTTTTGATTAATAAGATTTCCTAACTTTTAAAAATGGACAAGTGACGCTTTCAACATCTAAGTTATCATCTTCTTTTCCAAATCTATACAAAGTACAGGAGGAATATTAGACTCAACAAATAATTCATAAGCACAGGTTGCCTTAACGAGTAAACTTTCAGACACATACACACATATAAAATATATAAACTCATATTTTTATGTTACGAATTGGGGTAACCAAAGATTCGACGTGTTCACTGAAGGCGGCTGAGGCACGTAAAATAAATCGTGGTCGAAATATCTTCCAAGTGAAATGATACTTCTGGCGATGTACGTCAAATCTTGAAGTCTTCTAAACTAAATACAGTGGCATGAAGGCCATCAGGGGAAGAAGACCTACAGAGCTCATATCTGGTATTTTGATCAAGGGCTTTGGGGTGCGAAACAAGTCCCGGTTAGGTGGTCAGCCTAACGTGAAACTCCCACTATTTAGTTGCCAACAATACTTGGTTCTCAGTTTTATTGACCTACTGAAGGGATGAAAGGTTGAATCAATCTTGATAAGCCTAAGGCTAGAACCTCAGACATGTATGTTGAGGACGTGAAACGCTACCACTATGCCACCGGGCTTTCATGGGGTCTTCTACTTCTCCTAATTTGCGAAGACTTAACCCCCTTAGGTAAAGTACACAGGGGTTAAAGTAGCTTTGTAATATCAGCATGTACGGAATGTAACGATATCGGGTCTTTTAGAACACTGTCATGCTCTGAGTAACATTTAATTTTTTTTAACGATCTGATATCTTTCTATAAACTTATAACTTTGGGAAAGCAGGTATCAGCTCAGGTATAGACCACGTCAGATCAAAATTATGAAGTGGTAAGCAATGTTTACAGGATACGATCGGCAATAAAAGAATTATATAATACAAACACTAAATCAGAGAATTTATGCGGTAAGTAAGGATGCAGTGTCAAAGTAGAAGGCAGTGCCTAATACAAACAAGCACCATTGTTTTGAAAGAATCACTGTAAATTAGAAGTTTTGTATTTTTATTTGTTGCTTTGTTGGCGAGAGGAATGTATCAGCTCAGATGACGACTTTGCACCACGACAAATATAATATATATATTATGAGAGAGAGTTCGATCTATACATATACATATTACACGCACAATATTTGGCTAATGGCTTCCCATTTTAGATGAGCTTGTCATTGTTTTTTGCCTATACAAGTCATTTTCCATGGCAGTGCGCTTCATTCCAAAACAAGTCACGTCTACTAATGCTTTTCTCATCATGTGTAAATGAAAGCAAAAAGACGAAGCAGCGTGAATTCAGCTTTTTGTTTATTCCCCCAGAAGGCAGCTCCACTCCTTGGAACAGCTCCCTAGGGTGGAGATGCCCACGGCCCTTCTTCCCTGGGCACCGGGTTATTGCCCCAGTATCTCCGGCAGGCTCGCTTGCATGCGCATTAGCATTGCGCAATTCCTGTCGATCTTACATGAAGCGCATCGGAGGGAGCTCACTCCCTTACCGTGGGATACTGGCTCTGCCTCATTAGGGAAGACCATGAGCACGGTAGGGGTAGACATGCCTCCATCTCTCAAGACCGTGCTTCTTATCATGCATAAAATTTACGAAACGCAATTACTTCATAAGATGCACTGCCATAGTCGTTCAGGCCTGAGTTTGACTTTAAAGAGGACATAAGCATTTCACATGCTACTTTTAAGAATGGAAAAAAAAAAATTTGAATAGTTTATCGCAACATAATTCGAGTTGTTAAACAACTTTCTAGTCATAAATCACACTTTACTAAAATAAAGTGTGCTTTCTTAATAAAATTAATGGGGTAATTGAACCTGAAAACTGCTATGAAATACTGAGCATCGCTAATCCCTGGATGAACAGGAGTACATAAATTCACTTTTAGAGAAAGAAATTAATTTAATGCAATACCATGAACACACAACACAAGTTACTGATACAAGTAAGAAGGAACTTAAATTACAATCGTGCTCCTCACAGAATAGCAGGTTTCAAGTTCGATTCCAGTGACGGGACATCGGTGATAAATTTCAATATATTTTGCATGCCTATGGAGGTGGATGCTCTGATGATTTCTACTCCCCCCGTTTGCGATGCAAACATAATGACACTGAGGAAGACAAACACCATGTATGATGAAACGCCTTCCTCTAAAGGTGTTAGGTTATTGTGACATGTTTTTATATGCCAGATACTTACTTTGCGGTCTCTGTACATAGTTTTGTAACACGGTCAAAGGTATCGTATGGAAGTGAGTTTGAATCCCGATTCAAGCCATGATCCGCCATGTTTACTAAAAGGCGGCAGGAGTAGGATCGTTCTTCAAATGAAATAATACTTCTGGGGCTGGCAGATGGAGGCTTTCTGCTTGGTCCCTGCTTCAAATAACCAAAAAGCAGTTTACACCTATCTGTCAGAACTCAAAATCTGGTGTAGATACAGGGAAGTATGTCGATGCCTACAAAGTCAAAAGTGAATCAAGTGAGGAAGTCAACACCCTAGTAAAAATCTCTTTATGTCTAATACCTCACTAGCAAAAGGATAGTGGATACTTTAAAAGTTTAACGAAGATGTCCTCTCATTATGACGCTCTCGAGTGCAGTCAAAATATGAGGGAGAAAAAAAGGGATCGTGTATGATGCACGTTTATTTATTTTTTTTTCAGTCTTTTTACATCGATGAACTTACAACACAGTTAATATTCCAATTAATACATTCTACCAAAGGTGTAAAAAGAAAATCGATTTTAAGAATAGTTTTAAATATGTCTACATTTTTATATAATGAAAGAAAATTTTAATATTCTGCGACTAAATTAATTTAAACTACAGATACGGCTTCATAATGTAAGATCATTTTATTTATTGATTTATTACCAACAAAAATATACAGCAAGTACACAAAAAATCAGAAATAATGTGGATTTATGATACTTTGTAATAAATTACTCTCCTTGAAAGGTCGAATCTTTGCTTAGCTGAAGGTTAATTTTCGACCTTCACAGTATAGTTCAGTGCAATAGATAAACTCGTTAAATGAATTTTTTTTTTATTTTTCGTATTCACATAAAAATCATAAATCACTAGAAGTTTAACATAGATTATTTTTCGTTTATAAAAACTTGATATTCCAAGAGTACGTCAAGCGGCTTATACGTGCAGTATTATAAACAACCCTAGCAACAAATGAATAATGATTTAATCTTTTTATCGCATGATTTTTTTTAGTCATCTTAGCCGAAATACATATTTTATTAAACTAAATAATGTTACAGAAAGATTTTGTTTAGCATGTTCATTCCTCACTATCTATTCCTGCTGATTAACACATCTAAGGACAATCCAATGCTTCTCAATCGTAACGATTGCCAAGTGACGAGATCGACACGGGTGTTGGCACACTTTACTTTATATCATTTAGTTGGTGTGGATGCCTAATGTCCTACAGAAGTTTAAGTAGCAATAAATCTACTTAGTGCGATGTTTGACTGTTTATTGGTTTGTCATTTTGTGTTCACTTTTTAAACATGAAGGGTGAAAATTTAATCTAATCATACAATGCGAAGTAGCTTGTGAATTATTACAAACATTCATATCTGAGGAAGAAATCGAACCCAGAACGTTAAACTGAAGACCATAGCTTTTCTACCGTTCAACAATCAATCAGCCTCAGCATGATTGTTATCGTTCAAATCTGCGGAGAATCGATTTGCAAGTATCGAACTTGCAATTTTCCGAACAATAGAACAGTTCCCTTCACTGAGCTACAAACAATAGAAAATAAGCTTTTTAAATAAATGCTAAATTTTATAAATTTTTCTCATTTCTCGATCCCGGAAAGGGCAAAAACAGGTCGGAGCAAATTCGAACCTGCAAGTGCGTGTTTGCATTTCTCTTAAAAGGCATGATGCGTAATTGAGAGAGGGAATGCGATTATATAAGTTTTGCATGCTTCACTTCAGAAAGTATTAAAAAAAACCTCCGCTGTAACCGCGAGAAGTTCCGCGAAAATGCAGCCTTCTCGATTTCACAGATATTCGTCATTACAACACGTCACGGAGCGATGACCTCTTCTCGTTGACATTCCTGTGGATATTTAGCTGCTCTCAACCCCTTTTTTTCCACACAAACAACTTTATAAAAACCGGTTCTCTCATTTTTCTATTCATTTCATTCACACTTTCTTTTTTTTAATCTTTCTTCTCAATGCAAGGAAATAAAAATAGCAAAATCGGCAGAGTCAACGAGATCAGGGATGTAATAAATCATTTTCTATTCTTGAACGTGCGATGGAAAAAGCATTTTTTTTTCTTATAATGAAAAAGAAGCTGAATTATTTCGCTATTGTGATCCAGTATTTCTTTGTCTTTAAAATATAATTGTGGGATAATTTCATAATTTCTTTTTTAGAGTTTAAATTTGTATGATTAAATATAAGAAGAGAGAGTTTTTAAGTAATTTTGTTCGTTTTCATTGTAAAGCTAGAGTTTTAACAAGAATGGCTACTTTGAAAAAGAAATGTCGAAGATAATTTTTGAAGTAATTATGTTATAGCAATTTCATTATCTTAATGAAACTATAATATAAGCAATAACAATTTTTGATGTACAATAAAGATTTTATTTTTATTTCAATCCGGCAAAAAATACCCAACTGATTAAATATATCATCATATAGAGATTTTGCAAACACACACACTACTAAATTCATTGTACTTTGAGATAATAGAACTATTGCTTTTAGCTGTAGATGTGAGGCAGCTTAGACGGCATCGTTATCATGCTCAGAATACAGCGAGTTCAATACCAGAGCTCAACAAAGATCATTATTATGATAGAGACTTTACATTATTATTCCTTTTATTATGTTATACTATCGTATGAACTACTATTCCTCACGTCACTCGAAAAATTTCTTTAGTTTCTATTTTGAGGGTCATTGTGTAGAGGAAGGTATTTTCAAGTCTGAAGGTAGTGGGTTCGATACTTGTAAAATAATACATTCTATAAAAGAGATTCCATTTCATTCTAACTACTATTGATGAATGGAATTTTTAAATTCATTGTATAAATTAAAAAAGTTATTAAGCTTAAAAATTTTAAGTAATTAAAGATTTTTAAAAAAATTAAATAAATTAAACTAATGTTTTCTACACAATTTCAAATTCTTAAAATAAATTTTACTTAAAATTATTTTCTGGAAAAATTGGTTTCATATTTAATGTTCCATGCTAATTGGTTGAAAAGTATGAAGAGAATAAAAAAAACTGACCCAAACGTTTTTCTTTTCAACCCTTTAAGACCTAGTGAGTAGAAATCACGCCAGCGGCTGAATCAACCTCCACCTTTTTCAAAAGGTGTGTAAAAAAATTCTCCATGCCAAACACATCCTATAATTACCCCCAACAGAAATTTTCCAACACCCGATCATTACTCATTTTTGTTTCCATTTTTTTGTTGTTATATTATGTATCTTATTCCGGATACTTCAGATCTCATTTTGGAAAAAAATGTAAAAAAAAAAAAAAAAATAACACAAAAAAAATATGTATATAAACGCTATTAACTGCAAACCGGTCTCTAGAGCATAGGGTCAAGGAGAGTGGGGCATCACTGCTCATAAAATAGGTGAACAACCCCCTCACGGTTTATTTCTTACCTTCTTACCCCCCAAGAGAAGGTTGGGGAGTTTCTTTTGCGTCATCAACCTCCTCTTGAAAGATTCTGCATTCGACCCTCCCTCCTGCTAATTTACTTTCGCAAGTTGATGAAGGGTTGAGACAAAGGAGGTATTAAAGTTACTCCAGGCGATTTAGGACGGTGGAGTAGAGAGAAGGGGGGATGTATTTATGTTCAGAAACTTGTTTTCCATTGGTGGATTTGAAGTGGATGCTTGACCGGTCATTGGGAAGTTGGCATTAAAAATACAAGGGGGGGGGGAAGATGAATCGTCCAATGAAAGTAAAAGTGAAGTGCGTTGTTTACGAAGTGGAACTAATTGATGATATATTATTGTTATTACTTACACGTTCAACTTTTTTTCTTTTTAAATGTAACGCCTGTTTTATTATGGTATGATAAACAAAAGCAAGTATTTAAGTTCAGGGAAATAAAATTTAATTTTACATTCTTTTAAAGAAAAGGGAAATAAAATTTATTTTAAAAGGGAAATAAAATTTGATTTTAAAAGGGAAATAATATTTGATTTTACATTCTTTTTCCAAATTTTTTTCTTACGTGATTTTATTTTTAACTTCAAATTAGCAGCAATAGCCAATGTATTATTAAATGCATAAACATATTTTCAGAAACATAATTTTCCTCAATTAATACATGAACTATTCTTTAAGTAAAATAATCCTATGAAAACTATTTGACAATATCTACTATTTGAAAAACACTTGATATGTATAAAATTGGAAATTATATTTACTTATTTTAAGCATATAAAAACTAATACAAGTTCCTACTTTCCAAGTTTAGGAAAAAGCACGTTGTTTTCTTGGAAATTTATTTTTTTTTTCATTGATTAATTAATGCTTTCACCATCTACCGTTTTTCATGATTTAAAATTGTAGAATAAAAGAGTTAGATAAAATTTCTCGTTTATCACAGAATGACCTTGACACCCATTCAAAAGAATTTATTTTATAGAAGCATTTTTCTTGAGATGGACTCTCATCATATAACTGAATAAAGATTCTGAAGAAATATGATTTTATTGAATGGTTACATGCACTTGCTTGTACGCCAAATTTGCTTTTTTGGCGACAGAATATCCCTGTTCAATCTTAATGCTACTGCAATCTGACAAAAAAGAACATCCACAATTATAAAATTTAAGAAATTTTCCCCACCCTCCCACTTACACACGAAAAGAAAATGCATTTGTGTTAATTCATAAAAAATGGCGATAGATTCTTTACCCCATTTAAAATTGTCATTAAAGTGTAACTTTAGATTTTCATCTTAAAAATGCGATTTTTATTTCACAATCTAGTAGTTGAATAAGTGCTAATTTTCGAGTAGCGCAGTTAAAACACCAACCAAAAATAAAAGAAAAAGTGGTTCTGTAAGATAGGGGATTTATCGAATTTTGTTCAGAAATATTTCTATGAAACATATGCGTGATTCGAGTTGTTATTTCAAGTAAAACAAGAAAATAAAATATAAGCAATTTCATTCAATCTCAGTTAGCAGACATATGCCTAAAAATATATATCTCGACAGTTTTTTCTTCTAATTAGTTCAAAGAAAATATAAATAAAATGAAATAGAGCGTAAACAAGAATTTTTTTTTTTTTTCAATTGAAGCTTAAAGCGATACGTTCATACAAACTGGAAATCCGGCCTTTATCGAATGGCCCAAATTCTATGCATTCAAAATAGTGATTAGCGTGAAATGGAGATCAGGAAATATAAAAAAGTAAAGGGTTACTAGAACAAAATCAAAGAGCAATCGCGTGGTAAACAAATCCTTGGAAGAAACTGACGTTATTTATTTAACGTCGGAATCTCGTATTTTACTTTTTTATTAAGGAATAAAACATTTTTTCATACGTATATTTTTGCATTTTTATCTATCTTCTATTAAAAAATCTGATTCACTCTTGGGGACACATTATATATAATTATAATTTAGGAGTAACCGGTAAACTTAACATCGGATATAAAAAGGAGTTTAACATTCATATCAACAAATTGCTTTTTTGAACATATTTCGTATCATTTATATTTCAGTTATTTATTCGATTTATTTTTGCCGACATTCCTTTTGAAAATATATTAGCTTCCTTTTCATGAATTAATAATAATTGTAATTTTAACAATATTAATTAAATGGAGTCTCGATTATTTGAGTTAAAATGTGAAAAAAAATTAAATATATTATTCACAATTATTAAATTTGGAGTAAATAGCACATTGAAAATTAAATCATAAAGTAGAAAAAAAAATCGGCCGAAAGTACAATAATATGTATGAATATTATATTGAATTGATAAGTAACAATCGTTATTGTAAATAAATATAATGAACTAATGCCACCACACACCAAAATGATATAAACACAAACAATTCAGCAAACATACGAGCATTTAAATAATATATTTCTGAGCAGATACTATTAATAAATATAGCAATAAATAAATAGCTATCTTCTGCGCGGAAATAATTGACAAAGGCTGGCAAAGCAAACGATATTCGATTCTTAGAAATGTTCCAAAATATTATAGTGTAGAAAAAAAGTGGCAACAGTAGATGAATGATGGGTTTTAATTTCGGCAATAGTAATAGCTCGGTGGTGTATGTGCAGGTGCATATTTTAAAACAAGATCACGATGGAGAAGTATGCACAGCTGCGGTAGCTCACGAAAACAAGACGATCAGCACGATTTCGAAACGCAGTTTCACTACCGGCATTCTGCTGTGACGAAATTTCCAAACTTTCAAGATGCTATAGGAAAAGGAATGTATAAAGATGCCAGTTTAGAGCAATCGATATTCAAGGTATCTCAATTCAAAATATGACTTAATTATTAATTTTTACACATTAAAATTATAATTTAGGAAATTTAGAGCAACTATATTTTACAAAAAAAAAAAAAAAAAAAAAAAAAGGATTGCAATAGCCTGGTGATTAAAAATGAAACCCATATCCGAAAATTAGAGGGTTCAGTGTCTTTCTACAAGTAACGTCTGTCAAGTCACTTTAGATGTCGAATTCATCATTTAAATATGGCAAAAAATTATGAAATAGTTGAATATTAGCAGTTATTTCTCAAATAAGCTACTTACAAAAAGTACTTCGGAAATTTTAAATATTAAGAAAGCATCTATGGTTGGTTAATGAACACAATATTTATTGGGGAAAAGCTACTAGCTCATGTACACAGGAAACTTTCATCACTTCTTTACGTAATCAAAGTATACATTAGAACTCTTGTTGCGCCAGCTTCGGAATTCCCAGTGTTATATTTTTCTGTCGCCAATTTATCATGCCAATGCGGCGGTAACCTTCAATATTAACTACAAAGGGTAAAGCTGGAAGCATTCGGGAACTTTATACCACGGCATAAGCTTCCATATTGTGAGTTACAGTTAGCATTCACTGGGCTGCGAAGGCCTGGTTGGTTAGGAAGTCATTTTTATTATTGACAGGTTGTGAGTTCGAATCCTGGTATAACCCAAGATCTGTTGTTTTGGGGCTGGTTGATTGAGTTTTGTGGCGCAAGGTCCAAAAATAGACAAGCTTGCTCCAATATAAAGGTGGCTGACGCGTGATAAATAAATCAGTGTCGCTATGTGCTGCAAGTGAAATGATACCTCTGGGGGTGGTTGGTAAAGTATTAGGAGGTCGCCTGATTGATCAGTGCTTTTAAAATGACGAAGATAACTCAGGGCTAGTAGGCACAGAGAAGTTTGTTGATGCAACAACAGTTTAAGTTAATGTTAAATCATTGTTTTCCAAAAGAAAGTAAGGCTAATAAAATAATGAATCAATTTGTGTACTTTAAGGAAATTTTATACAAAAAAAAAATAATTGATTAATCTAAAGTAAATTACGAGTATATCCGATAAAAATTGTATAATCATAATTTATTTCGGAAAATTTAGAAAGCATCGGTTTTATTAGATACACTTCATTCCCCCCCCCCCCGAAAAAAAAGTATCCTTACTTTTATAATTAAAACTTTTAAAATATTTTATTAAAGTGTATTAAAATTTCACTGCATGAAAAATGTAGTTAAATTTAAGTGTGAATTAACGTAAATGAAATAGCTCAAGCAATGTAAAAAGTATTTGCAGTAAAAAATTTTTTTTACACGGGAAATAGCCATTTAAATTGCGCAAAAAGCGAGAGCACAATCTCGTATACCATTTTAAAAACAAATCCAATTCAAACTGTCTATTCTAAAATGAACAAATCAAGGCAGGGCACAGTGGGGAAAAAAGATCGTAAATTGTTTGAAAAGGATGCAGCATATCCTGGAAGTGTACTGGGACATGTACGTCACAAGCACGACAGCCAATTAGCTGGAAGTTAAAAAAAAAAGGAGAAAATTACTTCGTCATACGTTTCTGGTGAACTAAGTGACGACGGATAAAAAGTGACGCAATAAAATCACGTTTTATGTCGCGAATTTCCTAGCTAAGAAAAAAAAAATTGTGTTTTATTCATTTTTCAACTAATCATCCCATGACCTCGATTCACAGCTGGGACAGAGAGCTTTATTTGATTAAGAGTAATAATTGCTGCCGAGAACTTTTCCTAAGTAAACGCAAGCTGCCCAAACGAATTTCATACAATTCACAGAGTAGTTTTAAAAGGAACAAGGTTTATATTAAAATTTATTGTGAATAACTTTTACATCTAAAATTCAAAAACTTTTAATTTAATTTATTTTTGTAATTTATTGTATTTATATCGCCAAATCCTCTGCATTTGGCAGAAAGTTCGAAGTATAAAATAATTAAATATTTATGTTTCAAACGACAATTTAAATTTTATTTTTGAAACACATCGGGAGCGGGTGTACAGTTTTTTGAGTTTTCTAGAAAAATGCTGCCTTAAGATAATTTTAATTTATAATTTATTTGATATTTATATATAAATCAGCATTTATCAATCCTTTTAATAATTATAATTTTTGATGATCTTCACAGTTTGAAAAGAAGTTACTTATGCATCATTTTAATTTACTTCATAATTATAAATAACTTTATGTAGCTGCATACATGCAAATGAATACAGTAAATGAATTCAAAATAATGCAATTATCCTTAGATTTAAAAAAAAAAAAGTTTTCTTTTTGATTGATGTGTTTAAAAGTAATTTTATTTTTCATATTTTCTGGAGAACTCATTAACTCTATTTTGCTACATACATCAACTACATATATATTGCAAAATAATTGCAAATTAGAAACCTTTTGATTAACCAAAAGGGAAATAAATTATAAATTTCATTAAAGGTGAATATAAACAATTATTTTAAGATTAAAACTTATATACAAAGCGAATTTCGCACAAAAGAATTAGCCGATTAAAAAAAATTTAAAAATAAAATTCTCACTTGCTTTTTAACAATTGTTTTAATTTTTCAAAAGAAATTGTTAAAAACACAGTTGCTTTATAAAAAAGCATTTAATTACATAATTGGTTTCGAAAATTTTCTAGCACGTTTCAAAAGAAGCATAGATTTTAACAAAACGTTTGCAACTTCAGTTCATTAATTTATATAACATTGAATTCATTAACCCAGTCGGCAAAATAATACAAACGGATAGAAAATATTTTTCAATAACTTGATTTACATTATTTATTCACATTCATACGTAAAAACCTTTAATAAAAAATTTCTACAAAATTTTCACTCGCATATTTCTATTTTGCAAATTTGTAATAGAAAACTAGAGAATCGTTTGCAATTATATTCCCCCCCCCTATTTATAAAAATTTAAATACTTATCCAGTCAGGAAAAGAATACACTGGGAAAACATTTTTGAATAAAAGAATTTAAAAAAATTTGCTTAAAATCATTCTTTTACGTGCATTCGGGGAAAAAAAAATAAATAAAACATTTAATTACTTCTAAACTTATGAAATTTTTGTCTCTCATATTTCTTTCTCGCAAAATTGTAGTAGTAAATTAAAGAAACGTTTGCACTTTTACATCATCCTCTATTTATATAATTTCAGAATAGTTTCCTAGCTTGCAGAAAAAAACGTGCGGGAAGAAAATATCTTTGCAGGTGCTTCTTGTCAACCTCGGATGAGTTGTTTATTTGGAATACGCACGAAAGGAATGGGAAGAAGATTTTGGCACGTTGCCAAAGTGAAGAATAAGAAAAGCTCCACAGCGAGTTCTGCGGTCTAAAGATGGATACGAAGACCAAACCCAGCAAGAATCGAAATGGTTCTTCGCAGGAGATATCGCCCGATAAAGCTCTATATTCCAAGAGATTTATCGTAAACATACCCACGCGCAGAACTTTTTTCTTTACGATTTGTTGTTTACTACTAAAGTATACCGAACAGCTGAAATAAGCTTAGTATTGGTAATAAAACACACAAAATGGATATTTCTTCGGTAAAACAAACTTCCGTAAAAATTGCTTCCAGTTCTAATGTCAAGCTTTACCGAGTGGTTCTGATTTAAAGATTTGTGTTTTGCAAAGAATTTACACTTAAATTCATGTATTGAAACTAATATAAATCACGGGTTCTTATAAGTTTTTAATTGTATCATTCGTTTAATATTTTACAGATTAACTTTTATCACCTGCTTTTTGCCGATTGTGGAAGAAATGGGATAGCAGTAACTTTGTTTTTGTTTTTGTCATTGGTAGGTAGAGGGTTCGATACTTGCTGCAGCTAAAAACCACAGTGTTCGGCTGCAGCAAGTATCGAACCTCATCACCTCAGTCTGCGCATGTTAAATGTTTAGTAGGATATTATGTTTTTATTGAGATGTAGTTAGGGAAACTTTTTCTAAAGAGGCTATTATATACATACATAGTTACTAAAATGACGAAATAAGCTGTGTTTTTATGACACAAGGTCCAAGAAGGACTCTATGTCAAAAGTAAACTGCCGGAAACATTGTCTTATGTCAGGAAGATAGCAAGTTCATCGAATGGCGTTGTCCTGGAAAGGCGCATACGTTTTAAGCTACGGTGAATTCTTTGTACCACCACGAGCGTGGTATGTATATAAAGAAGATAAAGCTAGTTATGGTTTTGTTCACGTCACTTAACATTAGGTAAAAATTATAAGGCGGTTGAAACATTGCAATAACATAACTTATCTATTAAAGCTGACAGTAATGTTTTATTATGAAACGAATAAGCCATCGATATGCAGAGTTTAATTGTTCATTTTTATTATTTAAGCGTATATTATATTATAAAAAGATATTGTGAATTTTTTTCACTATTCCTTACAAATAATTTGGATGGATAAAAAATTAATGGATATTCGTAGTTACATTGCAATGTATTAATTTTCCTTTTCCCTTTTGTTTCAAATAATCACATGGCAATTGAAAAAGTAGTCTGATACAAGGTAAAAAAAAATAATTAAATGCAAGTGTAAAATTTCTTTATGTAAGAAAAATCCTCGAAAAATTCATATATACATATATAATAGATAATAGTTCATAAAATGTGCATGATATTTTACTTACTGTCAAAAATTTAATGTATTTTAAATATAATGTGATGCATATGTTATATATGTGAGAAGCTTTTTAAACACTATTAATAGAACTGAATTAAAACTTTGCAATACACTGAGTAATATAAAATAGGCTAGGTATCCTAGTCAATGGACATGTCCTATAAAAAAGAACAGTATATGATGTTTTGGTTTATATTTGCTCAATAGTCAATTTTACAGTGGATTCTGAGCCACTAGGATTCGAACTGTTGAACCAAAGCCCAGAGCGATAACCACGTGGCTTAACCCTTTCGTGACGATTTTTTTTTAACAACAGAACAATTTCTATTGCATAAACTATGAGTAAGGCATACTAGAATGCTAAAACTAAGATGTTATATTTTTAGGAAAATTTCAAACACTGATTTAGGACCGGGACATATGTGTCCCATCAGTCCTGACGGAGAAGCGTTTCTGTCCCAAAAGAATTTTTTGAAATTTGCTTGGGACGTATGTGTCCCGTTAGGCGCGAAAGGGTTAATATTTGGTTCTAATGATTCAACAGCTATGAGTTTTAACAACTAACTTAAAGTAAGACTGCGCTTTACAAAGTAAAATGACCACAGTTCGAATCTAGTCATTGAACAAGGAATAAGAATGCAAGTTTCTGCTTCATGTATGTCAAAATATTTGCTTGGAAACTTTTTCGGTTTTCTCCCTTGCGATATGTGAGTTTGAACTATTATTTAAAACACAAAAGGCAGTATTACGAGGTATACGCAAATACCCTCAACTGTAGCTATATTTTCACGGTAACAAAGTTCCTCTCCACATACACCTACTTTCCTCTTATTCGATTTTTGGTAGTCATTCTAAGATCACTTTTTCGGACATCTAATTCGATCAGGATATACATTTTAAAGTGGATTCTGAACCATTATAAATAGCAGCTCAAAATAGAAATCGAACTTAATAAACAGTTGAATTGAAGGCTATGTTTGTTAATTGGTCATTTGACGTATGCCGCCACTTTTGGAACACGAAGGGTATTTGAACATGGACCTACAGCTTAAAGTGTGGACTCCTTACCATCCATTTTGCCTAAGATGGAAACTGAATACACGAGGTGTTAAATCGATGGCCAGGTTTGGTTTGGTTCACAAGTCAATCAACATTCATTTTTTGCACACGATGGCTAATTAGACTGGGACCCACAATTTAAAGTGGATTCCGAACCAATGCAAACAACTAAGCTTAAGGTGGGATTTGAACTTATTAACTGTTTGAACCAAAAGCCTGAGTGCAACTACCAGCTGGATGAATATATAAACATTAATTTTTTCCTAACGTCTCCGGAACAAATAAGCAAGAAATAACTTAGAAAAATTTCTTTCTACTCATTGACACTTGAGTAAGGAATTAAGTAACAGGCCGTTCCATGAAAGGCATATTCACTCCCTAACCACAGCCCGAGACTTTCACAACAGGACGCGGTCTAGCCGCGGACCCAGACGCGCACCACTCGATATTTGAACTACCTAAAACAGACTTGCAAACAAGGCAGCGCACGTAGCGCTAAAGTTGTATTATTTTTAGTTTCTTTTTCTCTCATCCAAACACAAGTGGACGGAATTGAATAAGGTCAGAAGGGAACGCGGAAGTTGCGAATAAAAATTTCAGTTTATTTTTCCCGTCTAAGAATGCCTGTTGACGTTCTTTTTCTTAACCCGTGCCTTCTCCATGGAAACTGTCAGACGGTATCTCCGTATTGACACATTACGTTTATTTCTGTTGGATGGCACTTTTTTTTTTCTTTATCATTTTTATGATTAAATTTACTGCGCGACCTTGGCTCGGTTTCAGTTCCTTAAAGGCAATCGTGCTTTCATAATAACCGAGTGGTGACAGTGTTATTTATTCAGATTTTCCAGTTATGGGTGACAGAAAAGGACGAGTTATTTTGCCAATTTCATGAAAAATAATCATAAGCATGGGTTTCTTGTGCAAATAGAGGAATAAAACTATTTAATTATCTTAATTTTTTTCAGTTTCTCCATTTAAATTAAAATATAATATTTACGAAAATATGATTTTCCTGTTATAGTCTCCAAAATTATCCTAATTTTCATGTGAAGTCATTTTTGAAAAATGACGTTTTTTAAAGATTTTTCTTGGGATATTTTATTCAGGTTATGGTTTAGTTTGACATTCAATGGTCATTTTCTTAGCATATAATTACTGAAACATCTTACACTTTAACGTGGATTCTGAGCAAATTTGCAAACATCTTACCCCGAAGTGGGGTTCGAACTTATAAATTGTTGAGTCGAATCCAAAGCGATAACAATTCAACTCCAATGCCAGCTCGGTTTGATTTAATTTGTTGTTTGTACATTTTTTTTAACTAGGGCTAATTTCATAGATCTACAGTTCAACGTAGATTGCGAAGCACTGCAAACACCCAAATTGGGATTCGAAACCACGAGCTGATAAACCGAAGGCCAAGGTATTAACCTTTGGACTACTGGCTCTGTTCATACAATGGTTATGAAAATTAGTAGATGTTCTCGCACAACTGACCAAGCTAAGGTTAATAAAGAAGAATAAAAAGCTATTCACAATCAAACGGTGAACATTTGAAGGCAAAATTTGCTTCCCCAAGGTAACTAATTTTTGAATAAATTAAAAAATTAATGGCTATTTTAAGAATAAAAAAAGTATAGAAAGTAAAATACATATTAAAATATTTGCAAAAGAAAATGTGTTAATATTATTTAAACAGAATTTTATTAATTATTTTAATAATTAACTTTATATTCTGAAAATCTAAAAATCCAGAGCAAAGACAAAATATAATAAAAATATTTAAAATAAATATTTTCATCAAAATGTATCTTTTTGACCAAAATAATTAAAATCAAACTAAATATTTTAGTCAAAATACTCAATTGACGTCAAAAAATACTGGAAACTCTTTACAACAGTTATAGTTTGCAGAAATTCTGCATAAAAGATGAAAATGGCAACCCAAATTGGATGAAATGTAAAACCCGAATTTTGAAAAAAGTTTTCAATTTTTTTTTCCAACAGTGGGAAGTTTGAAGAAAAATTTAAAATTCGATTACTAATTTATAATGCAACGATTCCTACTTAACATTTATTACATGCGCACTAATTATTACCAAGGATAATTATGTTGAAATAACTTCTAAATTGAATATTAAAAAAAAAAATAAGTTAAAAATAAAATTCATAATTTTATTAAAAAATATTTAAAAAAACTATAATTTATTTCTTTAAAATTATTATATTTTTTATAAATTTCTTACAATTAGTAATTTTCAGACATTAATATTACACTGTTTTTTAAGTTTTTATGAGTAATTAAAAATTGGAGTTAGCCTTTTTTCTTAATTCAATTCGAGTAAATTCCATTATTTTTTTTAAATAAAATGAATTATTTTAAAGTTTAAAATAATTTAATAATCCACTCACATTTGCGTTTACTTTATTTTTTATTAATGTAAAATTTTAATATAAATATATTTATATTAAAGTATTCTACACTTTATTAAAATGTTAATTATTGTAGATTAAATACTATAGTCAATGGATTTAACATATTTTAAAATCAGCTTTTACAGTTTTCGTATTTTAGTTATGTGTAGAATTCGCTATTTTGTTGAAAAATGTCAACATTTGTTTATTGTTTTTGCTGTATTTTTGTGTGCTTAAGGAATTACAAAATTTTTCTTAGAAACGCGAAATTACAAAAAAAAGTCAAGAAAATTATTTTAGGGTTTGAAATAATTTTATTATTGTTTGAAAACATTGGAAGTTGTAAAAAAGGATATTTCATCATACTTGTTTACGTTAAAATAGGTATTAACACAATCAATGTAAACTAATAAAACCCTTTAAATATTATTCTAAAAATTTTAAAAATTACAATAATATTTTTCAGCCAACATAAAAGTTTAGTCAATATTTAGAGATGCAAATTCTACTTTATCGGGCGTTACATTTTTGCAAAATATGTGCTATTTTCTAAGCATTTAAAAATTAGATAAATGTAAGAATATAAAATACATAGAGAAAAAAATTTACATTAAAGATTTTAATGAATATTTCAATAAATGCAAATTCCTTATTCATCATATAAAAATGAAATTATTAACACTAGTATATGTAAGATATTTGGATTTAAAAGTTTTTCATTAAAGAAATCTAATTTCGAAAATTTCCAATACTGTATGAGAAGGCAAATAAAACCAATTAAAATCAGTAAACGGTCTCTTTGTTTTAATAGGGATCAATAATTTGAAAAAAAAATAATGCAATTGAAAGTGATTAATTTGAATATAATTTCGTAAGCAAAAATGAAAATATTCTAAAAATTACGAAAAAAAAAAAATACACAAGGCTATAAAATAATCAAACAGCTGAATTGTAGGGTATATTTATTAAAAAAATTCTGCTCATTATCAAATATCTGCAAGATAAAATTTCATGATTTTAAAATTCATAAAATATTTTTATTTTACCAAACTTTTATTAATGCTGATATTCGATGATAATAAATTTATCATCATATTTATTAAAATATCATAAATATGATGGTAATGTTGTGATAATATATTACATATTTTTAATAAGAATTCGCTTTTTTTCAAATAAAATTGTTAGAATAAAAATATGATTTTCAATATGCATCAAAACATTTTATAATGATTATTTAATAATAAATAATTATTTAATAACTGTCTGCTCATAAGTTTTCATTAGGGAAAACTGGTATGATAAAATATTATGATCTTGAAATTACAGAAAGATTGTTTAATAAATATTAAAATATATGTGTAGATAAATATCTCCTTTAGCAAAGACCTTGAAATATATTTTGGAATTTTAAGTTCCGAATGTATAATAATTCATAAAAAACAGCATGCCAACGTCAACACAAAATAAAGGTTCATTTTTTTCCATGCATAAGCAAACCAGTTCTACAACTTACGAGATCTAGTAGTTTCGATTTTTAAATTACTTAAAAAACGATGTTTGCTCAAATCATTTTAGAATAATTTTTTTTTGGAATACTAATTCTTAAATTCATTAAAATATTTTTCCTTGCTCATAAATGAAGGATGAATGAAGATTTAAAGGGTTTCAGATTTCTTACGCGCAAAAGGGGCGAGGCAGCCAGCATAGTAAACAAACACTCTTATCAATAAGCATGCAACTGTCAGCGCATTTCCGTCAGCAGACGATATTCCATTTGCAATTAGTTACTTTTCATTGACAACGATCAATAAAAAAAAAAATTTATAAAGAATTAGTGAGTTTAATCTCACCTGTTATAAGCTTCTGCTCTATGACAACGTCCTTGGTGGGCGAGCTGCTTTGATCAGCGGGTTCGTGGACTCGAGTCCATGCGAACCGACCACAGTCCAGCGGTATTTCTGCAGCAAAATCGAAATTCCATTTTTCCTTGTCTTTTTCCGTCCTCTCTTTCGTCTCCTTCTCCTGGTAAATCCGGAGTTTCTTGGGATTCGGGACTCCGAATAGGCACCTCCTTGCAGACGACGGGGCCCAGGGTGCGACGGTGGGCCCCAGAGGGCCACTTTGCAAAGGCCCAGCAGTAGAAACGTCACCCATGTCTTCAAAACATCCGAGGAGCCAATGGCACGGGACAACCGCACAGCGCTAGAGTAACCATTGAAATGCTCCGAGCGGAGCGATCGCTTGTAAACACGTCGAAAGGGGACGCGAGAGATTTTTTTCTACTCTTCTTTTTTCTGTTTTGGTTTTTTAGTTCTTTATCTGCCAGGCGTGTTGTTACGCTTTCATTTTTTTTCTTATTCTTATATGGAAAGAGTGATTTTATCTTTATGCAGTTTATTTCATGAGGTTGCGATATGCAGGTAGTATACGTCATATCCGGAGGGTTGTATAGAAATGCGATTTTCTCTCTCGTTTGGCGAAATATCGCAGAGATTTGGCGAGTGATTTCATAATTAAAATTTTCCGGACTTTTTTCGTTCGCCACGATTGCCATCTATAATAAAACAGAAAATCAAATTGAAATTTTTGAATTCTCATATAAAATACTTGAACTTTCATCAATGTATATGATACGGTTATGAATATAAAATACTGATATAAAAAATAAATATAATAATTTTAAGAAAACAGAATGTCAAAAAATCATTTAATTATAACTCTGTATCATAAAACTGCATTTATATAAGTCTTACTAAGAGGAGGAAACCAGAAAATTCAAATTTTTTGACAATATATCTAAAAATTATCTAAGGTGAACTTTTGTAATAATAATTTTATAATATATTTACACTTTTAATGATTTTTGTAACTTCATACCGTGCAAATCCCAAGCGGAAAATGCAAAAAGTATCTATCAATACAATTTCAGAAAAGAAAAATCGTATAGATTTTTGTATTTTGGTTTGCATTTTGAGATATTTCATTAAATGCTAAAAATCTTGATATATTTACTAAGGAATATTTATTATACCTTTTGAAATATGAGTTGAAATGCTGATAAAACTATTTGTTACTAAATTATTTTTGCATTATAGTGATTATTTTCTACAAGTAACCAAGTTATAAAAATAAGTTTTTAATATTGTACTTTTTAGTCGAAAAAAAATTGTCTAATACATGGACGTAAAAAAAGAACTGAATTGCAAATCATAAATATCGATTTAGAAATTAAAACGATTTGCATAATATAATGCATAATTTTTAAAAACAATGAAGGGTGATATTTCAAACGATAAAAATTTGTTTTTATTACCTATCAAAAGGAAAGATTTTGAGCATTGAGCACTTGGAAAGCAAAATCTCTTATTATTTGAACAATTTTGCCAGCTGATTTTTATTATTATTATTTTTTTAAATTTTTGTTCAAACGAACATTATGCATTGGTAACATACATGTAAGCAAATATTAAAAATAAATTTTCAAACGTAGAGTTAGTTTTAAGGATACGATATTCAATTTAAAATTTGGGCTACTTAAATTTAAGTTTTGTTGTTCAGAATGTCAATGCACATTTTATAATCCTTTATTTCTTGTTTGACGTATAGAGCACCTCTATTTGTTTGTTAGAAAGAAAATAGAAGAATACTCAACGATATGACCACCACTGCAGCAGATCATGGGTTCAAGTCCTTCATTGGATGTTTATAATTATCGTTTCTTCTTGCGACACCTTGGTTTGCCAATATAAGTTAGCTTATCAACAAAAAATTATTCTAGAGTGAAGAGTCAACAAAAGAATCTCTTAAACGCTCCATATATCCATGCAATTATTCGTTCACGGGTGTCTTATTACAAAGACTATATTTATCAAACTGATATATATATATAATTCTCTTAACACCGTACCATTGTATTTAAAAGTATAATTTCTTTTTTCCTTTTGGGAAAATTATTCTTCGACAAAAATATCAATCTTAACCAAACATTTATTTATGAGCTCAGGCACTGTTCTTTCTGGTATAAGCAAGGCACTTTTTTGTGTGATGATCTGTTATGACTCGATGTTTTTTCTGCAATGTGGAATTTAATACTTTTTCAGAAGAAAGTATAAGAGTGTCACTACGATTTCTTTAATGCCTGATTAATGTCAAAGTCCTTCCACTGGTGTGTAGTGGATGTGGAGAGGTGTTTACCAGCTCAGGTGTGACCGTCACCTGATCGTAGTTCAAAAGTACGAGGCGCTTGGAGATGGGTGAGTATTCCACACCCGTTAACCTTAAGTATACATAATAGCGGTTCAGGGTTCGCTTGCACAGCTATGTATGTATGCATGTTTGGTTGACTCAAAACACAAGTTAAATTTTTTCATGCGGTTGCTCATTTTACAGGAATCTATAATTTGAAATAGAAACCGAGTCATAACAAATATACACGAATATCGAACCCACACACTGCTGACTCGAGCATTGACAATTCTTTTATCAACTTCACACAATCCCTTACTGCATTATTTTCGTTTACGAGATAACTGAATCAATCTATATCGCTCGATCATTTTTGACTGATCGAGATAGATTTAGTTGGTACTCTGTAGTCATTTTTTGCATATAAGGGTTAATTTGACTTGGACCTTTTGCTTAATGTGGGTACCAAAAAACTTTGATATTATGTAGTGAATTGTGAATGGCCTAAGCAAAGTGGTTTTAATATCAAATGAATAATTGCTTCCCTAAAGAACTTTTCCTTATAACGAGCTGTATTCATGTAATGCAAAGAAGAAAACCTAAGACTTTCCCAAGAATCTATTTCAACAAATGTGTATGAAGAAGGCACAAGTGCAGCAACCATCTTCCGCTTTCACTGATAGTTGAGATCGAACCCGGAACTTTCCACTTTGAAGAGTGTTATTCTTTTACTACATCACAATGAACTCCCAGACATCGAATCACTGCAAATATACATGCTCATGAGGGTAATCGTGACTTAGCGGTAGAGAAGCACTATTCGGTACTGAGAACCTAAGTTCATGGGTTCGATCCCAGCACTGAGCAACAGGGGATAGATGTTACGTTTCTGTCTTCTGCATGCACGTCCGTCGGAGACGTGCTTGGGAGTTTTCATGTTTCTTAGTGAAAAGGACCTCTATAAAAAATCAACTTATATGTTGAACATGAAAATGTTTTATAACAGCCTCGAATATCTATTGCACGTTGTTATGACTATTTACACACATTGTGGGAATCAAACCTGAAAATTATTGAATAAAAGCCAGAGTAATGACCATTCGTTTGCAAGGGCCAATCATAGGTTACTGTAATAGAACACATCGATACATGTATTGAATATTCGCACCGTCACTCTTAATATAGTGCAATAATGAAATGGAGATCGGTTGAGAAGTTAATCACAGAATTTGAAAGTGGCCCGAATTCGATTATTTTCTATTACAAATTACGAATAATTAATAGTTACGGTTCGTCGATGATTTTGGAAATCAACATATTAAACATTTGGTAAAGCTCGATTTCTCACCCCATCGCTTTCTATTTATATTTTCGGAACCCGAGACTCTTTGGTACAAAAATATTTTTTTTTATTATCTTGTAAGCGTTTAATTTCTCTTTATTAGTCTTTCAAATAAATGCTTTTGTTAACTTGTGAGTTCTTTGCAAGTCCCTTTTTTTATGTCAAGCTACGAATCGAATTTCTGAGGCGAAATCGATCTATTTACATTCGCATCATAGATAGAGATCTCCCAACAGCGTTTTAATTATTTATTTAAATTTTGAAATCGATTACAAGGATTCACCAAAATGTTTTAGTTTTGCTTCCACACTTCCTGTTTTTATTGTTCAATTCATCTTTGCTTTCAAAAAAGAAGAAAAAAAAAAACGGTAACTAATAAAAATCTTACAAACAATATGTAATATGTATTTAAATGCATTATGAAAGTAAACCTACAATTCTTCCCTTATGGAAAAAACATCGTCCAATTTTCTTAGCTTGGAGAAGAATATTTAACTACAGGAATGATTGATTTCTGATGCGCTCAGTAAAATACAATTGTGAGTTAATTTTACAGATTTTTTTTTTTTGATTGTGCTTTTTAAAAATTTCTCTTAAAGAAAAATGTGTGCAAAGTGGAAATTATGTGCTGTCGGTGGTTCTTAAAAATTGTTTTTTAAGAATCACTTGTTTTTATCATACTTTTGTTTAATAAATAATCGCTTGAGTCGAGGTCTGGAGAACTTAGTGGCCATTCATAACTGATTAGCATGTTATCATACAAAAGCAATTTGTGCATGAGTTATGTGCTCAGTCTTAAAGGACATTTCTCTGTTTAACTATTTGTGTAGAATTGACGATTGAGACTCGTCATCTCCTTACTAGAGCGAAATTACGAAGGACGAGCCTGGCTCATCAACTGAATTTGAAAAGCAGGCGTTGACATTTGCGGCACCCATAGCGATGAACAACAAATTAAATCCGTACCATGTTCATAAAAATCTTCAAATAATTCAGTTTTCAAAGGGTTAAATAAAATTCCTTAAGCTGTCTGGTCCAATTTAGTATTGACAGTGGATTGAAAGTAGCTGCGAGCTTGTTACAGGATTTTGGTCTCTTGTTAAGTACCAATTTGAAATTTGGAAGATGTTTGCAATTAATTTAAATCATAATTAACGTTTATTTAAACTCACATTAAAACTGCTTATTCAGCTATGCACAACTTTTAGGCTTACTTCAATTGCGAAGGCATATCTTTTTCTTTTTTAAAATTGTTATGGATGACCACAAGTGGCCGATAACAATCGCAACATAATTTTTGTTTTTCAAGATAATTTTATTTGCTGTTTGGTTTTGATTTTTTCAGGAATATTGTTTTCGACTACAGCAGAAAATGTATTTACGCCTTTCTCAATACAACTTTGATCAGAAATGCATTATAGAACTGGGATGGAAAGCGTCTGGATTTCAAATATTTAATAGATTTCACTGAAGAGAATTTTTAAACGTTCTATATATCATTTTAGTTTATCTATACGTGAATCTTCATTTCGAAATAAATAATAGCGTTTACAGGAAAGGTAAATAAATAGGAATTATATATATACTATATACACTGTCTACTGATTATATATATATATATATATATATATATATATATATACTGTCTACCAATAAGTATTTGGATATCTGCTGTGATAGAAAAAAAAAACTAATTTTATTCAAAATCAATAGGTGGTAGAGCCTCCACGAGAGGCAATTACAGCGTCAACCCACGATCAAGTGATGGTTATACC
This sequence comes from Latrodectus geometricus, assembly GCA_026290005.1. NCBI lineage: Eukaryota > Metazoa > Arthropoda > Arachnida > Araneae > Theridiidae > Latrodectus > Latrodectus geometricus. Next base: position 38,233 of record JAPDSC010081903.1, on the reverse strand, counting down.
TGAGCCCGTACTCTCCTCTCTACATTCACTCCACATTAATAGAAGGACTTCACAGATTAACATAGATGCATCTTGAACCCATGGGGCTTCATCAACCCAGTAAGGGGGAATGTAGTCACCCTCTTCACTGGTCGAGGCAAAAGATGTTTCATTTTATTGATCTTAATGGGAAGAGGCATGCAGCTCCTGACTCACTTTAAGACCCCCAGAGGTATTATTTCACATGGTGGACATTACAAACACAACACATTTTACGTATTCTGACCGCCATTAGCGAACACGATGGGTCTTCGATTAGATTCGAACCCATTATCTTTCAATAACGGAAATGAACGTCCTAACCATCCTAGCCACCATGCCTTACTGCAAAAATGTATGTTTAATTATTTTGCAACTGTCCAACGTATGAAAGGTTAGAGTATTAGCTACACATCAAGTGTAGTGCTATGTAACTTTCTGATTTTGAACCACGGTCGTATTAATTTGACTGCGGTTTATCAAGATCGATTACTGACCAACCTCTCCCTATTTATTCTTCAAACTGCAACATTGTAGTTAAAAACATTAAAACCTATGGTATATTTAATATGGTCAAGTCGATGCAAACGTTTTTCGCTGTTAAATAACTGACACTTTGCCTATTCACATGAAAGTTGCTACTTTCCCTAAGATACCATGGTTTTTCTGTGAACGTTAAGAGGCTCTGATTCTATACAGAAGAATCCAATTGCTTGCCAATAATTTTTGAAAACCATACTTTCTTGAAAAATAAATACCAAATCATAAACTGCTGTAGATGAAATGTATTATTTTTTCCGAATAAAGTATTACATTATCATTTACACGGAACTAGTATAAGCGCAAGTATTGACCTTCGTTTCATTAGTAATGGAATTATAAACAATACCCAATTTAACTCATGATGAGAGATGATATTGCAGCCTTTATGATTATTTGCTTTTAAATTAAGATAATGCCACATTTCATTCATTTGGATAACAGGTATGTAATGGATATAGTATAGCATATGAACGGGCCAACATGTTCTCCCTATTTATATCCGATAAATCATATTTGGGAAACATTAGAAGGACTCACACTTCAAGGCCACTTTTCACTGTTTGGGACATGGATATGCGAGTTCTTCAGAATCGAAGAAAAATACTTTGAGGAACATTATATTTCAAAGTCATATTGACAACTTCATTACTTCCATGTAAAACAGGTGTGCAACAATTTCAATGGCTTGTGTTAACTACTTATCATATTAAACTCTTTTTACTGTTTCCAAGAAACATACTTTCTAGTCGTTTACATGCAACAAATTTTCTGTTCCAAAGCATCTTTTCTTAATCTTTGTATAGTTTCAAGGATTTTCTTGTTTTTTGTAATTTTTTACGTCTTTTTCTATATTGCGTTTTGTTATGCATATATTCTAACTGTAATTATTGACACTAGGAAATCCAGGTGCTGCTTGAGCTCTGCAATTGTTCGTTTTTTAGAGGTTACAATCCTTTTCAATACCCGTCGGTCTCTTTCACTGAGACTTTCTTTACGCCCACTATTTTACACTGCCGAGCTTGTCTTGCCGCTTTGTGTATATGCTGTCATGACTTTTGATACCGTATCCCTAGAAACGCCTAAAAGTTGGGATGTTTTGCTCCAGCTATACAGGCCCCCACAAGGTTATTGAAAATCGTCATGAAACATCCACGGCATACTGATAAAATTGAAAATATTCAGAAAGGGTGTGTGTATTCAAGAAGAAGAGAACTTTAAAAAAATACCAAATTTATGAATATCACTTATCATGATTACTATTTAATGTAAGTGCTCCATCCAATGTATCATCTAGAAGATGATACATTTATTTATCAACACAAGCAATTTTTGTTATTGATAAAAGAAAATTTAATACGTAAAAAATTAAATGGAAATGGTTTGAATCTATTAAAAAGTAAATACGATTCCATTTGCTTACGGATAGTTATACGTTAAGCTCAACACAACAATCGGAGTGATATTTATTTGGTATTCGTACAGAGAGGATATCTCAGTTATTACAATGGTTGCAAAGGTTTCCATGGTATCAACACGAAGGAAGAATCAGTAATTTTTTCTTAATGGTGGTCAAAGGGTGAGTAACCTTTTGTCACATTACAACCGAGCATTGCCACTCAATTATCCTAACCTGTGAGCACCTGTGAATCAAGTCACAGAGGCGAGTAGCATTACACACGTCACTCCACCACAAACCCGTTTATAGGTTGGGTCACATTCATTTATCATCTTAGAAGAAAGGACAAATTAAGAAAAGAACATCTATACCTGAATCGGGATTCGAACCCAGGAATCAGGAACACTAACCACTCAGTTATCGGCAGGCCACATTTTGCCGATATTCAGTATTATAATTGACGGTATTAGAGAAGAGAATGACGCAACATTTCTTGTTCATTTGAGGCTTTGATCTAATTTGGAACTTTCCGAATCTGTAATCTAAAAGAGCAAAATATCCTCCCATAAAGTATCAGTGATCTTAAATATAGTTGTGATTTAAATGCTTATATATATCAAATGACAGATCTCAAATTTACCATTAATGCTGATTCAAGTAGTTCAGATAAAATGCATATAACTTAGAAAATAATTTGCTATAACTTTATTTTTTACAGAGTCTATGTACGTTAAATGTTTGATGATATCCACTGTTTTTCTGTTAGATATTCATTGTTGCTAGCGACCAAAGACTCTAAATACAGTTAACCACTTTATAATTTTAAACCACAATCTTAAACATTCCTCTCTACATCGCGCGGAAGGCATGATACGACTACGAACGAATATTTTATCAACTGCGGACATACTTTTCCAATCAGGATTATCGTGATCTTCATATTAATAATTCTCGAATAGAGTGAATTAGAGAAAGTTTTCCAATTTGGTTACGTTCCACATATATTTAATTTCGAGTGAAAATTTCAGAAATTAAAACCTACTGTAGTTCAATTGCAATAGCTATAAATAGTTAAGCTAATCATTTTCCTGGAGAAAGTTTTGGAGCTGTATAGAAATTTAGGGAACACTCTAGCAAAGTTAACATTTATAGCAAAAAGAAATTTGCAACTCTTTTATTTCTATTTCGATAAAACGTTAATTTTTAAACAACCTTTATCATGTCATTTTAATTCAGTTGATATTTCATTTAAATAATTGCATACTTTACTTAGTCTGATATATTAATAAAGAATTTTTCTCCATTTTTTGAAACTTGTTTTAAAAGTTTCTTAGTTATATAAAGTCCTAAATAATTTCTGAGACTAGTAATTGTTTTATTATCTATGTAACTATTTAACAACTAATTAAATGACTACTTACAAAAATTAATAGACGGTAACGTTTAATAGATTTCGTATCATGTAAATCTAAGAGCAATCGTATGCATTAACAGATCTTTTAAGCCATCATATTAGTTTGTAGATTTGTAATTTTGGGGATTTAAGGTCCAAAAGGTAGTGGATTCGAGACTGAATGAAACTTAAAACCATCTTTCTGAGAGTGCTCATGATGTTAAATTTTAATAAGAAAGGTCTTTTAAGCTATGAAAAATATGCAGATTTGAAATTTCGTGAAGTAATTACTGTTTAAAAGGTAGCAGATTCGATACTGAGTCCACCCAAAATATCGTCTTTCTAAGAATTCTTACGTGCTCTGAATGTTCAATAAAAAAAATCTCTTTAATAGTACAAAGCGGAAAATTTGACGAAGAGTCAGCGAACTCAAGTGTCCATCTTATCATTTTACATCTTATCTTATTATTATGTTTCAAAATTACGAATGTAGTCGATTGTCTAGCAATTTCAATCAGTGGAGACCAGAAGCGGGAAAGGTATCGCAACAACATAAGCGGATAGTTATTTCAATGATTAACATGCAGTTCCTTTACATATACACTGTTTATCATAAATTATGAAAAAAAAAAAAAAAAAAAACGCAAAAATGACGGTAACGCTAAGAGCTATGCGTGGAATTTAATGAAACTTATACATATTATTTAATACATAAGAAGGTACAAAATATCATAAAAAGATATCACCAGAAAATTATGGAGTTATAAAAATTAACTTATACTATAAAAAAATGGGAGGTGTAAAATTGGTATAAAAAAAGTACCTTTAATATGGATATGATCCCCCCGAGAAACCATAAAAAACGTGCAGCGATTCTAGATGCTCTCATCTATTAATTGTGTAAGAAATGCGTGCCATTGCTCTTCTTAAGCAGTTATAAGAGTGGCCAGGGTCCTAGGATGGGGATTGAGAGCAGCTGCACATCGTCCTAGAGCGTCCCAAACATGCTCGTTTGGATTAAGATCTAGTGATCGAGTTGGCGACAGCAATTTCTTCCTGCACCACGAAAGCATCACCTATTGCCTTGGCATAAGAGCAAGCATAAGCATCCAGGTGACATCTTTATATGTGTAAGCATTAACATTTCCTTAAGAAAAGATATGGAGCTCTCTGCGTCTACCCAAAGAGATACCAACCCAAACACGAACGCTGTCTTATCCGTATGCATCTCTTTCACGGATGTTTGATGCATGAAAACGAGTTCCACGTTCTCTCTAATTAAAAAATTCACCTTCTATCGCTTTCCATCAAGAGAATAGCCTTCACAAAGTGACTCTCCACAAAGTGCATTTAATTCAATCTTGCTAATTGGAAAATTTTTTTTATGAAAATTTAAAAAAAAGAAAAAAAAAAAAGAAAAAAAGATTTGTTAACAACATTTTATTTTAGGTTTCAACTGCCAGCCTTTTGTCGCTTTTTCCATACAAGGATAAATTCGTACATGATCAGTTTTGAAAATGGCTTTTAAAACATTTTAAATATTCAACGTCGAGATGAGAATCGAACGATGCACCCTTAAAATGAAGGATAAAGGGCTGATCATAGCCGTTCATCTGTTTTTTATCTATATAATTACTTACATATATTTTTGAACTTTGTATATGTCCAGAGAAAATCATTTGAATATCCAAGAGACCACAAAAATTAAATAACAAATATAAATAAAGCTCTATTAAAGTACATTTTATAGAATTTCATCTCAAATTAATGTTTCATACATTACATAATTTAGTTTTTATTTAACTTATAATTTTAATTATATATAAATAAAGTTTTTTTTAAAAAATTTTGGGTAATTATATTAGTGATAGGCATAAATTAGTTTAATATATTAATTTTTATCAGTTTTTTTTATTAACCAATATAACAAAGTTGAGTTTAATTATATAGAATACATTTTACTTTGAGCTATAAATTAATTAGATTTATATTATTACATTTTCACATGTAGTATTTATTCGTATTGAAAATTATTTAAACCCAATATATCTATGAATTTGTATCATACATTTCATAATACTAGATTTGTCCTGATACTATTATCAAAAATAAAGCACTTCTCAAATTTTACGATAAAGTAAACTCAGCATATATCACATTTTTTGTTAAGGACTTATCATTAAGCACCTGAGTAATGATGACTACGATTTCATTTCCGGGAAACAGGAAGACGGGAGAAGAATTTCCGGCATTAACTCATTTTTAAACAAACTAGGATGAGAAAGATTGTAGAGATTTATAAAATCTTTTTTAAATTTTAAATTAATGTATAATGTCTTAACAATAACATAATAAATTATAATTGTTATTGAAAAACAAACTAATGTTTTGTACACATAATGCATTTATGCTTCTTTTTTTGTATGCGGATATTTCTAATTCCGACAGAAATAACTAAAAAAAGATTTGGTTTTTTAATTTATAAACATTCTTTCAATACACATTTAGGTGAAGTTTTCACATTTTTGTGAGGCCTGTTTGTATTCTAATTCCCAAATGAGTGTGACTTTACTTTCAATATTTGCCCTGTGTTATTATAACTTACTTACCTGTAAATGTTACTTGATAATCTTTAAAAACATCTTTTTAGCAAGGAAAAAATTGTATTTTATTTTTCACAG
>JAPDSC010081903.1:0-27202 GCA_026290005.1 Latrodectus geometricus | reverse complement strand
AACAATAACTATAAATATTTGTATTGAATAAATAATAAATTGAAACCTAATGAGGGGTTCTTATTTGGAGAGAATGGTATCTACAAAATGCATGTCTACACTGTGTGTGATCTAATATTTTGAAATTTATAATTTTTACAAAACTTAAGAATACGATATCATAGGAGTTGCAATGCTGTTAATTTGAAGGGCATTACACTTATAATTAACAGCATATTGAACCTTTGCTTTAATTATCGCGTTTTTTACAGGTTAAACTGTCCACTAAATTCAATAAATTGCTGACGGAATTGTGCTTCACTGCTCCTGTTGTGTTTCATTTTCTGTCAAATGTGATTGACATGCAACAGATGCTCCAACTTATCTCAACTATAAGGCCTTTGAGTCGGTTAGGCAGATAATTTCACTTGATTATTTTCAAATCGTCAGTCGATGGCACTTGCCTTCATGAACTGAAAGATTTCAGCGTTGGTACAAAAAAGGATTTGTTATCATTGTGTTGCAAGCGTGCTATTGTCTTCAAAGTTTTCTTGCATAACAGAAGTCACCTACCCGACAGTTCGACACCGCAGGCAGATGGCCTACTCATGGAGTTAGCGTAAGGCCTTTTGATGTCCACTACTTAACTGGACCCATCACAGGGAGACAGCCGAGTCCCATATCGGGCAAGGAAAACACAATCGCTACAGCAGCTGCTTTCCTAACCAGACGATGATGATATGGCCAATCCTCCTGAAGACGATGGCTTCGAAACCGAACAAACCAGACGAACCGCCGCTCCAACCTAACATGTATACATCACTTCCCTAGTTTATTAGCTCTAATGAAATGACAGTATACAGCCCGATCGCGAAGTGAGGCTCACGCAGTGAGCGTCGCTTTAACAATTGCGGGCTGAGACCAAATGCCCTCTAATGAGACTTTGTGGGAAAGTGGGCCTTATCCCCATGCAGATAGAGGAAAACCTAGAAGACTTCTGAGCTGTCTAGCAACTGTATTGTTGTTACACGGAGAGTCGCAACCCACCCTTTGAAGAGCGTCTTTTAAACTTCAAATTTATGCCGAATCCTTTTCTTTCCTGGTAACCAGAAATAGTTGAGTTTCCAACACGTCTCTGTGTTAGGGTTGAGTGGTGAGTACGCGCTGTGACGTTTCCAATTCATTGTAAAAAGTTATTAGATTCATGCTTGGAGTCACACTCGCTGACTCTGTGGTCCAGTTGGCGATGTTGCTCTTCACACTATTACAAATTTCTTGCAATTTAGTACATCAAGCGCCTCCCAAGTACTAATCCGGGATTTCTCAAGAGTAGTAGAGGCATTAGCCGTCTGAGAAACCACAAAGTAGCCTGCTGATGTTTCCAAAGAGTCTTTAGATGATCACTTTCACCGAAACTTGCACTGTACTAAAGTTCTTGGTGAACCGGTTAACGGTTTCCATCATCACCCAATCTCGAGCATCTTCTTTTGTTCTTTTGGGTCACAATAAGTGTAGCGAGAGTCTCTTTTGCATGAGTTCTTGTATCTGTGTAGTTCTCTGTGTTCTGTGTAGCATTTAATGTATGGTAATATTTGCTTTTATTTCAATATTTATCAACTCAAATTTTAACAAGTTATGATGTAACATTAAAAATATAGATATTTAATTTAACACAAGTCTGTAGAAGGGAAAATATATTTCTCCCCTACTTTCATTTAAAAAATTTATTTGAAAAAGCATTTAATTTGTACATAGTAACCAGAAACATGAAAATTTGTGACATTTGAATTATATATATTCTTATAAAATAAATATCATGCATTGCTCCTCAGTTAGATGGGGCATGCTTTTTCCTCAAGATGGTGAGGTCTGCCAATTTGTCTGTAAATGTTTGTGCTGTCATCGTATTCCTCAGTAAGGTTTACCTTGTTGTTTAGGTTTGTTTGTGTGTGTATGATTTTGAGTACCGAGATTTAATCGTTGTCTAAATCTACTGCCACCGGTTTTAATATTTCTAAATTTTTATTGCAATGAGCTTGCTTTGCACAATTTTATTTGTGGCTATTATGTAACTCCATGCGAGGAGATTCACTTCTGTTGGTTTATTTAGATGCAATGAGGATGTCAGTGAAGAGTCAAATGTGTAGTGTAGTGGGTTTTCTTCTTCCCCGCAGATGCAGTCCGCTGTTGTGACCTACCTGACAGTTAAAATTAACGGGTCCTGACCTAACCAAGAGTAACAGTAACAGCTCCAAAGATACCAAATTTTATCATAATATACTCTGCTGAATACTGTTCACCAGTCATTTTCAGAATTGCCCAAATCCATCAGTGTCCTATCATGCATCGTGATTTATCTCTCCATGAGACATTCTTCCACTTCTAGAAGTTTCAATAACGGTACTCTTTGCACCACTGTAAATTTTGCTTTGGTGCGTATGGTAGAATGACCAATAACAGAAATGAGTACTATGAGTGGTTGATGCCGATATTATAAGTCAATTCTGCCAATGGCCTTATATACAAGATAAAGCGGAATTCTGTAAACTCGGCAAAGATCCCTGTCGGCTGTTTCCTGAAACAAGCTCCAGTATTCATCTAGCCAAACAAGATTGTTTCTTGGGTTTATCAAAATGTTAATTTTCAATATAATTATGGCTTTCCACTTCGTTAAAACATCTCTAATTTTGCATCAGAGACAGCTAACTACTGAAAATTCCTTCTGTCCAAATACCTACTTATATCATTCCCTAGAATCATTAGCTTTCTTAGAATCCAACCGTTTATAAATTGTGACAAAAAAACTGCATTGGTTGTTTTAGCAATTCTGGTTTCATTCTATGTAGGCAGACAGGTGAAGTATGTAGACAATATCCTGTAATCATTTACATGAAATGAAGGGACTTCCAGTAACTTTAAAACACACGCAATGTATACTTGCAATAATAATAACACAGATTATGCAATTATAAAGTACAATATAAATGCTTTATATTTGTTTATTCATTTTATCATCTTCAGTAAAGCATAACATTTTAGCTTTTATTTCGATTATAAATAATTAATCAAAAATAAATATAAAATTAAAATGAGAAATTCATCGCACTCATTATTATGTAAAAAATAGGCTACGATAGTTTTTGGGAATATGTTTCGCTCTGGTAATTAGAAGATTCCGAGATCGATACCTATACAGATGAAGAACATTATGTTTATAAGGCGTAAGAATGTTAAAATTTCATACGTACAATAGCACTGTACTGGAGCTGCATGAAAATGTCGGCATTGCTTAACAGTTCTGTCGGATAAAATCGGATAAGATAGACAGCCGAAATCATAATAACCTAATTCATGTTTAAGAAACCAAAAACTGCATTTCACGATCTTCAATTTCAGTTTAAGAATCCGTAAGCTAGAACTCTACTTTTAGCACGAATATGTTTGAAGTGGCTCGGAATTATTTTTGAACTATGTTTCCTAGTAGAATTAAAATTTGCATAATCATTCCTCAAATTTTGTTATTTATCTTTTACCAAAAAATAAAACTGTGATGTAGATTTTACTTAATATTCAGTTTCCAATAACTAATCGGAACTTTTAAAAGAACTGAATTTGTGTAAATAAGTGACGTTATTTATAAAAGTATAACTGTATGTATCGATAAAATATGTTAAAGTAATCTTTAAGAAATATAGCTTCCTCTCCCGGCAATACGAGCAGAAACTCTAGAGATTCAATTAACAGGATGAGAGTATCTTGAATAATGAAAAAAATGTTCTAAATTGTCCTCTATAATTCATCTTCTGATAGAGGGTAAGACACAACAAATATTATCGAATTCCATCCAATATATTCTCTATCGTAAAAGATTTGGAGACATTGTAGGCCAAGCAGGCTATTACACTGCTGGCAACCCAAAATGCAACACCAAGGAAGATCAGAGATATTGCAGCAAAAATTATTTGGCAAATAACTCATTATACAAAGAATAAATGATTGCAATTACAACTTCTTGTGAAGTATAAATGATGATAACATTAATAGTTAGTTTAGCCGACATTATTGGCTATAACCATTGCCACACTCTTAAAGCACAGAATCAAAGAAACTTTGGATGTATTCTTGGAATATAGCTGACTATGCGGCTGCAAAGTTTCGTTAAAGTTGATTTAGTATAGCAGAGAATGGTGTATTCCGGGTCAGTTAATGTGTGAGCATGTACCACACGCTTTCAATTAGCGATTGATCTAGAGAACAAGCAGAACAAGGAAACAATTCAATCTGATGAGTAAATGACTCTTAAATTCTGCTATGTGCAGTCTCGCATTATACTATTGGAATATGGTTGAGTTCAAGCGCTGAAGTTTCATCGGCTTCAATACTTCAAAGATGTAGCACTGCGGACTGGTAAAAGACTGGAAATAAATCTAAAATCAACCTAAACCATTCTACTGGAAATCCAGGGTCCGTGTGGCTTATCGCAGCTATTCAACAATCTCTCCCCAAGGTATTTCCAAATTCGAATGCGAACATCGTAGTATTGCAGGTAGAAACGAGATTCATCAGTAAAGACACAGTTTTTCTCTACAGTTGTTAATTTCCATCTTCATCAAGCCATTTGATTCACAAATGCTTGTAGTTTTGAGACATAGGTAAATGTAACAATGGACCTTTATCATTACCTAAAGGTAACAATGGACTCTGGATTTGCATCTGAGATGAACATTCCACTCAGATGCCAATGATGTCGGATGGTATGAGTGGACACCGATTGACCTGTAAAAAATTGAATCTGTTGTGCTGCGGTTCGTGTTGTGGCTGAGCGATCTTTCACAGCTATGCGCACAATATGTCTTTTATCACGTGCAGTGGAGCTATGAAGTGAATGCGATCGGATTCCGTCCAGCATCCAGTGATAACAGTTTCGTAGGTCAGTTGCTTGGCTTCATCCAACATGATCATTGATTTCTCTGAAGAATAATCCTATATCCCTATAGACTACTATTCTTTCTCTGTTGAACGAGCAAGAAAGACACTGAGCGACTTTCGAACCAATTAAAGATGCAACACAAGTAAAAGCCCTATTTTAAATTTGCAATCCTTTTCCCTTTTTACATAGCGTTTGATGGTGACACTACAGTCGCTCATGATGTGCGTATGAGCAGCAAGACTTATGATCCACACATTTGAATGCTATAATGCTTATAATGTGCATATTTGAAAATATATATATATATATATATATATATATATATATATATATATATATATATATATATATGTGTGTGTGTGTGTGTGTGCTGCGATTTCACATGATTTGTATAGCTCTTTCAAACTATCGCATTTTGCATGGCCAACAGTGTAGGTATGCTGATGAGCACTGAATGCGATGTCGTGTGGTTCTGCTGTAAAATATCATTTTCAACAGCTGATAATAAGCCAGTACATTAGTTATTCTCATCAATGTATCATTGTGTTATGTTAGTATGCCTTTAATTTTTATTAGTGGTGACCTGATATTATTCCTAAAACTGCATCTCAACTTATTCCATGACCATTGTCAAATTTTCTAATATTCAGCCACAGCAGCCAAATTATATTATCAAGCCTACTGTTTGAAAAAACCTTCAGAAATATAATACGGCGTGGATATCATTAATATTATAATATCTAAATCTATATTCTAATCTATTTCCTATGTAGTGTCATGATCAGAAATACAGAAAAGAACTAAGAGCTATATATTAGAGACAGCAGTTGATTGATAATAATGTATGTGAAAAAAATAAGTAATCATGAATACTGCTTTTACAAAAAGATAAAAAACAAGAATTTTGATGAAGAAACAATGAAAAAAAATCTTCAATGAAACAAATTATCGACTGCATGATTACCTCTCACTGATTTTTTACATATAGATGATTACGACATTTTACAATTGTTAATAATAAAAATATGCTAGAATAAAAAAAATAACTGCTAAATTCAGAATGTTACTATCTCATACAAGCAATTCTTCAAATAAGGTATAATTTAAAAACAAATCCTGCAAGAAAAATAAAAGAAACAAGTGAGATATTTCTGGATATACAAAAAAATAATTCACATAACTCTTCCCCAGCTTGGTTTTTTAATATGAAACAAACCTAGAGGCTTTCTTTTGGCGACATAATGAAATTGGCCGTAATTGGCGACATTTTTGAACAACAACCCTTTGAGTTCTTTGCTCCAGAGGAATGACCTATGGGCTGGTACTTCGTGTATGAAAACAATTCTGAGAGGCTTGCTTTTAATATTTTTACAGTTTCTTTTTTACACTCACCACCTCTTCTACTAGAAAACTAGTTGTATTCGGAGATTTTTTTAATTCACTTTTTCCGGACAAGTTAATGACATCGCTGTACGAAAGTGAAATTTCCCGCCAAACTTTGTTTGCTTCGTTCCAGCTTTCGCTTTCTTTTTTCATGTACTTTCTTTTTTAATACGTTTATATACATATATAGAACAAGCCGTTATTTTTGATTTAAGAGACATAGTTTACAATTTGTGGATCCTGTGTTAGGTCTAAGAATCTGAACCTCGTTAAAATTTTTGCCCTTTTTTTCTTCACACTATTTTTTTACATCTAAAACAAAACAAGAAATGGCAGCACGTTTTTTCAATTATTTAGTCTGGAAATCCAGGAAAATTATAAGGCTTGCGAATACGTCATTGCCTTAATTGCTTGATTTTTAAAGAAGTTAATTAAATATTGCTTTTTTTTACACACTTGAAAATAATAAATACTACAACATTTTGAATACTATAAATGTAATATTTTAAGTTATTTGTACAATTATGTACAAAAATGTTCGCCTGTTCAAGTTTTACATAGTTGATCTAATTTTGATGACGATATAATATTATTGTTATTTCTAATAAGATAAGAAGTATTGATTCTAAAACAGAAAACAAAACAATAAATGACAACAAAGTAAAATAGCAATGTAAAAAATTAAATATTTAAAACATTTTTGACACAAGTATCAAATGTTACAGAATATTGAGTTGGGAAAAAAGAAATCCATTATTTTTACGTGAACTTCCAGGCTTTATTAACATGCTTTTGATTAGCTTTATGCAAATAAACTGATTTGTGGCAATAGCTCTTGGACTGCTGAAATGCTGGTCAATTTCACAAGTTTTTGTGATTTTATTGGTATTTTTGACTATGGTCCTATCTGTGCGAGATGCACTTCAACATCCAATATACCTGAATGAAATCGATGAAACCAAAATTACACGCAATTAGCAGTTACAGCATCGGGACCATAAACACCATCCCCGATTTTCAACTGCTTAACTTGTATTTTCGTCTTTATCAAAGGAAACATATGTTTCCTGTTGTACTGCAAATATGCAGTCAACATATAATATGCAGTCAGCATATAACATATAATATCAACAAAGAGGAAATATCCTCTTTGCTGACTTCAATTTTTAACACCCTGTACCATTTAACTGAATGGACCAAACAGAAAACAACAAAAGAATACGAAACGTCATCTTTCCAAACAACATAAATCTGATATTGTTTGCTCAATACCTTATGAGATATCGAACAAAACAGTTAATGACCGAAAAAAAATGGATTTCTTTTTCCCCAACATGATATTTTAATTATGTATAAATATATAAAACATATCATCATTCTACTTGCCTACTGAATTTTGTCGAATCGAGAACAGCTGCAGAAAACGGAATGTCGACATGTCGATCTCTGTCTAAAATAAAAAATACGTTGCATTTTAAAATTTTGATGATGTTTATAATTAATTTAAAAGATATTTAATTCTGACTCAATTTCCCAGTAAAATTGCTTGTACTGTCAGGCAATTAATTAAAGCGATGCATCTTTCTATTCCGGAAACATACGTTTCTTTCTTAAATAGAGAAAAGAACTTTTCTCTATTTAAGAAAGAAACGTATGTTTCTTTGCTTCTTTTAAAAAAATTTCATCTATGCGTTACCATTGGGAATAGGAAAAAAAAATAATAATAAATAAATAAATAAATAAAAAACACTGGATACAACATTCTGTCTGAATTCCTCAAGTGGTATAATTTTTTAATAATAACTATATATTTTAAATTTTGGAAAAATGTTGTTTATTTTTTCTCTTCAACAAATGCGTTTTCTCCATTTTAATACGTCAACTCTCAGAAATACATTAGATTAAAGACGAAAAGAATCCAGATTATAACTGAATTTAAATTATTTACTGAATTCGTAATTAAATATAGTTTGAACCATTTTATAAATCATTTACCATTACACAAACATCGCTGTATTATGTACTAGCATTATATAACACATTATATTATTATATTAACATTTGAATTTTATTAGTTAATCAATACATGAAATTTTAATTTGTTAAGCGAAACATCGTCTGGAGATGTTAGTTAAATTAATTTTTAAGACTTAAATGTTTTACCATCTTCTACGCAGTTTTATTTAGTCAAATTTCATTTCTTTATCTTCAATCATTTTTGAAGATATATAATATTTATGATCATGGATCCTCAGCAACCATTAGCGAACACGACAGATATTTTTTTGGTTGGGATGCTAAAGGAGTGTCATTATATTTCCTGAAATATCAAGATCTTCTAGTTTAAGCTGGTACCAGAAAATACTCGCGCAGTCGCCGATTAGTTGACAATTCTACAATTAAGGCGTTCAGTTCCCAAACTGGAGAATGAATTTTAAAACTTAGGTCTGAATAGAATCTGTTTATTTGTACAGAAAGTTAGCGTACTATGCGCCAAAATAATTATTTTTAAAAAATTAATAGTTTATAAATTGCGTATTTATCTTGTCAAAAAGAAAATCAATAAAATAAATCCTTCAAAATAAAAAAAAAAAAAAAAATGAAGAAATAAAATAAAAAAAAAAATTATTAGCAGTTAAATGATGGTTCAATATAATTTTAGCCTGATTCAAGTGACATTAAAACTTCGTATCTTTTCCATTATAATTAAAAAAGGAGGGGAATTATAAAATTTTTCGACAAACCTTATTTGCATATAAAATAAATGATATGGATTTATAAATATAAATTATGGTGTTCTTAAAAATGTTTTAAATGCTAATAATAATAATATGTTAAGCTTGTACCCATAAATATAATCGTAAATATATATATTTCAAATGAAACAATTACCAAAATTATATATTTGAAAAAAAAAATATCAATGAAGTTACACTTAGCTATAAAAGCCATGATAGCCGGTATGGTAAGGCCGCCTTTCTCATTACTTCATTCACTTCATACATTATCGGAAGATAATGACTTCGAATCTCTACTTAACTGAAGATCCGTCGTGTTCTCTTAAGGCCGCTAGGGCATGTTAAATATGACGTGGTCGCAATGTTCTCCAAATGAAATGATACCTTTGGGTTGTAAAATGTTCTCATGTACCAAAAAGTGACTATATATATATATATATATATATAATGTGTGTGTGTGTGTGTGTTCTAAAATGTATTGCTCCAATGTAATATAAATGAAATACAAATGGGAATAAACTCTATTTCTGTTTGCGCGGAAAACTATTCTTAAGTTATTTCCAAAATAAAATGCTAAACACACACATGTCGCCGAAACGATAATTTTGATTTTAAAAATCAAGAAATTGTAACGTGCATTTGGAAACAAGAAATGAGACCAGAGCAATTTGTTAAGAAAAGGTATAAGCCAACTGTTGCATGTTACATACTTGATCCATCGTAGGAATCCCAAACTGGCAATGAGCTTTCTGCTCTGGCTATCTGTTTGATAATTTGTCGGATAATCTCGCACCTAAGAATTCTCCGATTATTAATTTTGAAGATCGATCATCGTGTGAAACGAGGCTTAATAAATGTGCAACTCTGTGTTGTTAGGACAAACCTAGACTGACGCAGAAATGTCAAGCGGATTTACATGCGCAATAATCCACCAGTCCAGGAAATGATGAACAAAAATACTGGGTCTCTGATTATCTTATTACTATAGAAATTTGATTTTTCTTACCTGAGGTGAAATAATGAAGGTTGATGTCTTTGAGGTGAGATAATGAGGTGAGGTGCGCAGAACTTTGCTCACCTTAAATATTCGTATGGTTTTACAGTATTTGCATTGGTGTAATAAGAAGGTTAAAATAGAAAGTATTTATTCAATTGCAAAATTTTTTTCACTTGATAGTTAAAAATTACGACATTGATGACTGTCAGAAATAGGTTTTTGTTTTGCCATTTTTTGCACATAAGAACTAAATAGATCAAGACCTGTTAGTTAAAGGATATTATGAGCCACTACAGACTCCCAAGCCACAAGTGAGAATCGTATTCAACGACTCTTGAAACGGAAGTCAGAAAGATAACCATTCAGCGACGGAGAAATAGAGTTTGTATCTACAGTCATTTTTCGTACACGAGTGGTAATTAAACCAGGATTTACAGTCTATAATAGACTACTCATACCCAATTCCTAGGTGGGTATCAAATCCACGAACTGTTGTACCGAACGCTGGAGTGCTAATTGTTCGGCGTGAAGATCGGCAGCAGAATTGGAAAATCATTCTTCAAAAAACAATGATACAATACAACATATTAAAAGATATGTAAAATATATTAATTAAAAGCCTTTTCACCATTTATTTTGTAAATATATACAATTACTTTTAGTATAAATGTTTTTACTAAGTCATAATTCGATTATTTTTTATATATTACGAGCTATTTACAGTATTCCATTACTCCAAGAATACATTTTTAACATTCACGTTCCATTTTGTAAAGCAACTAATTTTTTTTCAGGAATTTAGGTATTAAAATATTCGACTCAGGAGACGATGGAAATAGAACATGCCTGTTACGAATACTAATCAGAATTTACGAAAACAAAATAATTTCAGCCACGTGTTTGACCTGATGCTGTTTTGAAGCCAGCCTTGACTCACTGATTTTGATCACTGAACCGGTTCAATCCTTTATTTACTAAAAAAGTTCCACGAGTTTGTTTCTCGTAGAAAATCTTTTTCGTGGACGAGGCAGGTGACAAGGATGTGGCCGAGCTGAGAACGAAAAAAATATCACTTCATCTGCGTAAAGAAAAAAATCAAACGATTTTGCCACTTCCGTGCGTACGCAAAATATCCTAGACACAGATCGTTTGCCATCTGGTTTCCGTTTTCAAAACAATCTCCCCTCCCTGCCAAAAAACACGTCCCTTGAAACAAAAACCGGTGTAATTTATTCGTTTTCTTGAGAACTTTTAAAATGAGCAGACGATTTCTGGTCTATGACCGGGGAGCAACCATATGATATTGTTTCACGTACGTTTTTAAAGCAGAGGGTATTCTTTCCCAGTGTAGTTTAAATAAGAACCTTGAGTAAAAAAATATGACAAATCATCCCTCTGTAAGTCACCTTCCTTTATTTTAAGATATTTCTTGGTGTAGTTCTCATCCGATGTAAATAAATAAAGGTCATATTTCCTTCAAATCGACTTTCTATTGGCAGATGTTTGGTGTACTAAATCTCAGTAGAACTATATATCGTCAAAGATGGTTGTATATTGAACTAAATACGTCAGTTTCTAACAGTATTTGTTAAACAAAGATAAGGCTTTCTAAAAGCTTAATGTATGGAACAAATTTTAATTTTGAAATAATTTAATTACTATAATGATGAAATTCGTTAAAGCAACTCATACTGAATATATATATATATATTAAGAAAGTCAATTGTTATTGTTAGTTTTAATACGTATCTGTTAGCTAAAATATAAATATTTATCAACATTTATTAGTTAGTTTGTTTATAATACTTTAAAAAGAATAAATGATCATTGTTATGATCGAAAGGAAAATCAGTGCTATAAGCCATAGGGAAAATTCAGAGTAAAAAAAAATCAAAGAATTTACTGAAATATAGATAATAAAAAATTATTAAATGATTTTCTTAGTTTCTCACTTCCAAAATTAAAGTTTTATATAAATATTTATAAGACGTAAAACTTGTAAATAATACAATTTAAATTCAATTTGATCTCCAAAATTTTGTATTTGTTAAGCATGGTAATTTCAATCATTCCCCATACAAAATCCACATAACGACGTGAGTGAAACGCAGCATGAATATACATTTCAGAAGAGATATAAGAAACTTTTCGTGAACGAATTAAGAAACGTATAATCTGATAGTAAAACAATAGAATTATGTCGACGAATGATGTAATGAATCAAAAAAGATGAAAATAACGTAAAGAAATAAACTTAAAACTAACGAAATTTCTCATAAATGGGAACAATGCATTGCATTCAAGCTTGGTTAACAAAGGCACCATTATGTGCCATTAACTCCTGACGAATTCTTTCATTTCTTGCTATGTCTGGAACAAGAACTTTTACTTCTCAACGATTCAAAGGTCTCAGCAGGAATTCCTTTGTTGATCTTATCATCATGTTAATATTTCATTAAGGGTAATGAACTCAACCCTTTTCATTTTGAAAGACTTTATAAGCAGATATTATAAAGCAAATTGGAAATGTTGCTCTATGATTGTAACTTAAACAACATATCAATGAGCTATTGGTGAGGACTGAGGTATTGGTAAGGATTGACTAATAATTGAGTTATTGATAATGATTGACAGATTATTAAGTTATTGGTAATTAGTGACTAATGGCGAGCTATTGGTAATGATTGATTAATGGTTGAGTTATCGGTAATGATGGACTTATGGTTGAGTTATTATAAATGAATTCAATCAATTTCAGTTTGACAGATTAAAAAGCAGGCATTATACAGCAAGTTGAATATCATTCAATGTATATAATTCAAATAATATATGAGAGAGTTATTGGTAATAAACTCAACCAATTTCATTTTGATAGATTTAAAAATTGTCACAATAAATATACTTAAGTTATCACATAAAGTATACAACTCAAAGCACGTAAGACAATGCCTTTTTGCTCTCTTTGTAATAATCAATTATATTCAAAATATATTGCACACACACACATTCACACCACAGAATTTAACAGATTTTAAACATACTATTACTAGACATTCATCCAGGAATTAAGCTGAAGGTTAACATAATAAATGTACAATCACAGTCACAGTCAAACTATATGATATTAATATATCGTAGTTTTTTTTTTGTACATTACCTCTTTCGTTTTAATGAATCCTCATACAAAATGAAAATTTTTATTAGTTCTCTTGTGATACAGGATTCTATTTTTTATACAAACTTTTCATAAAGATTTGTAAAATTCCAATCTAATTTTTAACTAACGAATTTATTGCAATTTTTTCTAAAGAAATCACTAACATTTCGTTGCAATAATATGTAAATGAACAATGGAATATTGTCTACAATGTATTGAAATAAAATTAAAAAAATTACTATATACATACCAAAAGTAAAGACTACATTCTTTTGACAATACTTGACAGAATTGCTTAATCGATATTGCTTATTGTAACATGCAATCATTAAATCTTTCTTTTTTTGACTTAAGGCCATTAAATTTATACGAAATAAAATGACATTATTTTTAAAAGTTTAATTTCTTAACAAATTTAATTTTATTAAAAATATTTAATAATTTTTTAAAAATTTTTGAAAGAGTTTTTATTATTATTATAGTTTTAATATATTTTTTTGGAGATATTTATGGCGACGCGTTGTAAATTTCTTTAAAAGTTATAACAAATATTTGATTAATATATACAAATCGCTGTCAAATGTTATCGAATTTGAAAACAATCAATCAGGAATAGAATATTTTGTTTTTTCAATTCAATATATATTCCGAGCTTTAGATATATTTTTTAATTTTTATATTTATCTACAGGCACCTGATAAAAATATTTGAATTATTAGCCGAGAAAATAAGTTGACATCAAAATCCGATGGTCTTAAATTTTCCAACAACATCATAAATTGTCTTTGTTTTCATGCTTCGCACTAGCTTTAGGTATTGAATAACTTTAGCACAATGGCATAATAAAACAATACCCTTGGTTCCAGGGGTGCAATGAACTTGCAAATCAACTTTGGACCATTTGGATATGAAAGATCTAAATTTAGTGTTGTGTTTACCTGCTTCTAAAATATTTCAGATTTAAAATACTCTCTCAGGAATTCAATTCAGGAAACGTTGGAAATCGGAATTGCGGCAAAGAATAAAACTGGAAATGACCGGTTCTACAACCAACTGAGTTCGGATTTGGCTTTGATTGGATGGCTAACTCTGTCTTTGAAATGGCGGGAAATAAAGGTGAGTGAAACGGAATAGGTGCCATTGACTTCTAGAGGAAGTTGGTGGTGAAAGTCACCGCAGGTCAATCTGCGGTCCAAGAAAGTCATCGGAATAAATTTATATTTTTTCCACTTCTTGTTGTGTCTCTGAAGCTACTAATTTCTTCCCTTTTTCCCTATATCCTTAATGATAACAACAGATAAAAATGTTTAAAAAAAGTACCAGATTTTGTGGTCACGCCGGAACTGTGGTAGGTCATAAAATTGAAAATGGATTTAGGAAGTCCGTTGAAAGAGACTGTGGGAACATATTTAAAAGTTCTGTTACACGTCAAATGTATTTCTTATCAGGATGGATGACTCTGAAATCAGCTTATGTTATAGGAGACTTGATATGTAATTCTTATGATATTTACTTCATGTTTCAAGATAAGCAATGTCAAGTAAACTTATCAAGAAATATATGTATAAAAAAAACTTAATTATATAATAACTTAAGTTATATATAAACTGAAGTTATATATAAACTAAAGGCTATTGTATTAAAATACCAAATTAATACTTTAGAAATATATTATAAACATATTTTCATTTCCAGCAAATTTTTGCAATTTTTTTTAAGTTTTCTTAAAGCACATGTAGTATTTTAATACTAAACATATTTTTTGTTCGATAACATTTAAATATTTATAACCAAACTGAGAGAGAGAGAGAGAGAGAGGGAGAGAGAAAAGAGAGTATAGCATTTTACAGAATTCTACTATTCTTTTTTTGGTAACTTCCGATGGGTATCATCTTTTTTTCTTTTTAATAATTCATTGGGAGGAGTCTTAAAACAACTGGAACGAGGCGTGGTTTCCATTTACAAATGTATTATAATATGGGCATAAATATTTTTTGGACACAACTATTTTATTTTATATTTAAATACACATCTTGGTTAGAAGACTTATGACGTACTCAATTAGACAAAATTAATGCGTTGAGAAAAATGTGTATAATGCACTATAATACTATATATTTTAATAAACATTTAATAACATAAATATTTTTAAAAAGAATTCTTCTTCTCATAGTTATGTACATTGTATTTAGAAGCTTTAAGACGCTCTAATTTTGTGGTAGCTCATTTCCAAAAAAGCGTCACCATTAATATTTTTTACAATATATTTTTTGACAGACAAATATTTTTTTGAGAATAATTTTTCAATCGATGTTTAGATGTACACATTTGTTTTATGCTTCAATTTATTTTATGTCATTTAAATTTATGCGTTTAAATTATTTACTGTGAATATTAAAATTGAATCTAGCTAACGATTATGCAGTTCAACTTTTTTTAAAGTACTAAAATGTTTGTTAAAAAAAAGAAGTCAATTTCCTTTAATTCAGTCAGTGACTCAGTAATTATAAAAAAAACGTTTATTTAATTGTTTTGGTACTTTTCTGTTATTTGAACCGTGTTCACAAATATAGTAATATCTCCATTATTTTTTTAAAAATCGGAATTTTTAAAATAATCGGAAAGGTTATTAGGATTTGCATTTAAATGATATAAATTCCAGTAAAATAAACTTTTTACTGCATTATTTTGTTAAGGAAAGATATCGATTTCGTATTAACTTATTTGTAGTTATCATAAAAAATTTTGATGAGGAATCTCAACATGACTCCAGTATCTAAAAAGTACATTTTTAAAAAAAATATTTTTGTTATGTTATGTGCTTTCATATTGATTTTCAATGCGTATTTCAGCAAAAAATGTATTTCATGTTACTCGACTAGTTTGAACTTCAATGTGAGTATGAATGTTGTTTTCTAGGTAATATGAGTCCAACCAACAAGCTAAACAAGTTATAGTAATCACTATCTTGGATGTTTGTAAAATCCTAACTTCATATGAGATTAGTATCATATCCGAGGGACGTCAGCTCAAATACCTATTTTTGTATCAGCTCTACTTTAAATATAAAACATTTTTTCAGTTCTTTCTTTTCTTATATTTTATCTCTGCTACTATTGTTATTATACCAGCATTCTTCCCTGTACATAGCCTTAATTTCGGTTTCACCAGTTAGTGAGAGCAGCTGGCTAAGAAGAGTCTTCGTAATTTAAAAACAGGAATCATGCAGAAAACCCCTAATATTTCATCTGTCACTCCCAGAGGTATCATTTCAGTTGAATGATATTGCTACTACGGCCTATTTAACGTTCCGCAGAAATCTTTAGAGAATCTTCGATTAAGCCAGGAATCGAACTCATTACCTTCCGATAAGAGAATAATGACTATCCTAAACGGCCACCACCATTCCTGTTCCGGTGATAGACAGAAATCTGGAAAATAAAAACAGCCACCATATCATTTGGTGTGTGCCCGAAATTTCGCCTCTCGTGCTGAAGGACGCTACCAGTTACACTAAGGATGAGAGGATGAGCGTTTGCCATTTTATAGGAGAGTTTAATCGCGAAATAAAATTCTACTACTCCTCCGGTTTATAATTCATGCAGAATTTTGTCCTCCTTCTTCAAACAGCTCCACATTTTCTGCTCCTTGACCTTTGTCTTCCAATTTTTGATCTTCATCTTTTTCAAATCCTCTTCCCCCTCATCCAGCTATCTCTTTCTGGAACGCCCAACCTTTCTTTCATCCTCCTGTTTTCCTCAATATATTTTGATTGTTCCTCTTTTTTGTCACTCCTTCGCTCCAGATGTCCGAACCATTGTATTCTTTTTGTTTTTATTATATTTACTACCTATTTTTCTTTATAGGGCATTCTTAATTCTGAATTACTCCCAATCCCCCACTTATCTCTATCTCTAATTAGTCCATATGTTTTTCCTAATAAATTAAAAACTTGTAAATTTGTCTTACTTGTAATGTTAGTTAGCCGTTGTGCTTTTGGGTTAAACACAACCATAGTTTTAAATTCAACGTTAAAGAACTTAATATTTATATTATCATACAGGATTTATCTTTCTTTAACCAAGCTTAGACAAGCCCGAAAAAATAAATATATTTTTTGTTTTTGAATCAAAGTTTATTATTAAGGTTTGGTACCCAAACACATCAATATTTTAAATAAATTCTAAAAAAAATTCTAATGAAAATAGACCTTTAGTTTCACATCAGTATTTTCTTAAACGAACTATGTTTCAATTCACTTTGCATTATAATATGTTAAAAGCAACAATAAAACTTCATATCCAATATTTTTACATTTATTTTTATTTTATTGTATTGTTTTCTTTAACCATACATGTTTTTCCTCCACAGTTTATTCCGGTGTGAATTTTAAATAACAATTTATTGTCGATAGCATAATACGGAATACTATTAATGCATCTTCATCATAAATTTTTATAACGTCAAACATTTTAATCTCAACAGTCCAAAGGTTGTTGTGTTAGTTTTAACAAAGATCACATCAAAAAACATTTTAGAGTACTTTTTTTAAGAAAAATAAAAAAAAATACCTTCACATTTACTCGTAATGAATAGAATTAATTTTTCAAGAAAAAATCTCATTTTTTTTTCAGTATCCATTCAATATGAATTAATGTATTTTACAATCGCTTTGTCTACTAGGAAAATGAATGTGTTCAAAGTGAAGTGAGATATCTCAAAATATTCATGGCTATTCAACGCCCTTTAATTGATCTGAAAGGTGTTTCCTTATATTCACGTTTTCTTATTTTCATCACTATGTCATCCCGATTCTTCTAAATGTATTCTTATTCTTATAAAAGGCAGGAAAACTTTATTTCCGATATCATTCAGAGAAATCAAGAAAAAATAGGAAATGAAGCAAACAAAAATAAGGACAAGTAATAATACAACATGGTTGAAGAACATTTCACCGAAAATACAAAAGAAATTTGTTTGATAAATTTCTTTGTCTCTCCACGAACACTTCTTGATTAAGAAAGATAACTGGACTAGGTGTTTAAAATGAATTTAAAATAGCTAGAAATAATTCCATTCAGGAATCAACCTTAAGAAATAGTTAGAGATATGAAGAAACTAAACTCAGTGGCACAACAGTCCATATGGGAACCAAGTCCTATATACCAACATCTGTTTTCATGACCGAGGATCGTGGTGCTCGTAGCATATTTCCCAGTGGTCAATCTAACACGAGGTTTCGCGTTAGGCTGGGTTCTCAAGTTTAGTTTCAACATTTAGTTCTCAAAAATATGCATAGTACTCAGTTTTATCGACTCACTTAAGAGATGAAAGGCTGAGTTGACCTTACCCAACCCAAGGATTAATTAAACCTCGCATCGGTCCCTTGGAAGCGTGAAGCGCCACTACTAAGCCACCGGGCGTCTAGCTAAAGACATAAATCCTTTGAAATATTCCTACAATTTATTCACGTAAAGAGAAATTAACTAAAATAAAATATTCCTTGACCACTTTTCATTTCTTTAAAGCATTTCTTGACCACAAAATTGCCAAAGTAAAATGCAGTACAAATTCTACGAAATTATAGAACATTCTTCAGCTTTTGAAAATCAATATTGTCAGGGAATTGGGAGGAAATAAATTATATGTGAGACATAATATAATGTAGACACTCGTTTTCAAGAACTCGTAGTGGCAGATAAAATATTTCTTAAAATCGAAAAATCATAAAATAAAAAAACAGGCATTACATATTAATTTTTTTTTACTAAACTGTTTTCTCTTTTTAAATAAGTTGTTACGGAAAAATTATTTAATACGCACTATATGAGAAGTAAGCAAAATAAAATTTATATTTAAAAGCAATTCTTACTTTCATTTTATTGATAAAAGATCTTTTGAAACAGAAAAAATGGGATACAAGAAATCCCCCTTTTTTCTGTTTCAAAAGTATGTTTTTAAAAGCATATTTTTCCATTTTTTCACTTATTATGTTCTGAATCATTTCATCAGTAGATATTTCTTAGGTACAAATTATTTGTGAGACCACATAACAAAATCCTGAAATGAAATTTTAGTGTGCAATGGGTTTATTCAACGGAATTCCACTTAATTTAGTTCAAATTGTCAGGTAAACATTTTTGGATGTCTTTTATGATGATTTTTAATAAAGCAGCGTTTGACGATTCACCAGTACATAGCGCTTAAGACACCCCTCTTTGCAAAAATACTTATTTGGATATATACCAAATGATATTTGGATCTTATTTGGATATTAGATATTTGGACTTTAACCAAATGATTATATCAGTACCTTCAAGAGAAAATATCCTAAGCTGTATTGCTCTGATGCATAGGCTATAAGACGGAAAACAGACGAGGCTGAAGAAATTTCACAGAAATTTTTTCAAAAACCAAGAATTTCAACAGATTGTTGCTAGTAATTCAAAATTCGAAGGTTTTACGTTTCTCCAATAGAAACATTTATCCAAGTTTCTAAACCATAAAATAAACAAAATGAAAAAAAAAAATGAGATGATAATATTAATGCAAGCGGAGGACGCATGAAATTGAATTCGCAAAAAGAAATTTTCTAAATTTTAGTTTGCGAAAGAGAATTAAAATTATGCGTTTATGGCCCCTGTTAGAAATCAGTCACAGATCTGAAATGTCGAAAATGTTTGTAAATTATAGGTTCATAAAAATGAAAGACTATAGTATGACATTCGTTCTGGAACCAGTAGTCGTGATTAATTTTAAATTTACCATACATAACTTTGTCTTAATTTTTATAATAATTTCGAATCTGCATTTAAAATTATCTTTTGAAAACTTATAAATATCTGAAATCGGAACTAGAGTTTTCAATTAAAAAATAAAAATTCTTGAATTTAATGAATCTGCTATTTGATCATTATACACACACTGCTGATTACATAACACATCCTTTTTATATGCAAACTTTAAGTTTATGAAACATTGGTATTTCCGAATGAGATAAAGTTCAAAATCTTACCACAAATTACACACTATTATATCCACCTGCTGACACATCCGTAAGAGACAGGGTACGTTGCACTGTCTTCTGATAAATGCAAATTTAAATCTGGCTGTCCCGATTCACTTCCCTTTTGCATTTGTTAACCAGCCCAGTTCTTTTCTGCCAGCCCTTCCTTATCGAAGAAAATGACTTTCACCTTTCATATCAATGGCACGTGTTAAATTATAGATTCTACAAGGTAAACCAGAAAAGTTCTTGCTGGTTTTAATGTACCAAAAGAACATGACCTACAGAAAGTGTAGCCTATTGTTAGTCCTAGAAGTAATCAGCATTAGCATCCAGCACCTTCTGCCTACATATTTCCCGCTGTGCAATTTCCTGGCGTAAAACCAGGGGGATTTAGAAACAAAAAAGTCAGTGAGAGTTTGGCTGAAGTCTGCTTCATTGGTGAAGGATTTTCCACAAAGCTCATTGTCCAGGAAATGGAAGAGGTCGGGACCTGACGGTGCAAGGTCAGTTAGAAAGGGGGATGGCACAAAGTCTCCCAATCAAGTCGATGCATGGTATTCTTGGCAACCAATGCGACATGCGGCCTCACTTTATCGGTTAAGAACAGTTTATCCTTGCGATTATCCAGCGATGGTTCCTTCTATTGCACGCGTTCCAATTTCTGCGAGTGCAGGTCCGCAGTGATTGTTTGGCCCGTTAGTAACAGTTCATAGTGAACACTAGAGGACACAAAGCAAAATCTTGCATGGGTGAATAGGTAGTCTTGCATTGAGGTGGACAGTATACCTGGGGTGACCACCAATGTTTGGAACTATGGGGAGTTCCATACAAGATTCACCTTTTGTCACTTGATTGAATATGAATACGTTGCGATGGGGAGAATGCAACGGTAAACAACGGTAGTTGTTGATTATGGTCTTCAAAAAGCTTGTGAGGAACCTATTTGATCAGCCTGTACGTCTTACTTAAGCGGTGCAAATGAAGTCTAATCTTTATCAGAAACGTCAATCCAGTCTATCAGAGACGTTAAATTGTCTTCAAGTTCACTATACATTTGACTACTGTACTCTTCAATGTCCCCCTTCAATGCTCGTTATCCAAGGCCTGTAAACGTTCTTTGAGCTTCATTACATCTCCCGACCTGAATTTGTGAAACTAATGCCTCGCCGTACTGTCATTCACAAAACTATCCCCAAAAACTTAACATATTCGGCGACTTGATGCAACAGCTGCTAAGTCCATTTTGAAGTCGTAAAGCAAACAACACAGAAGTAGCTTCTTCGAAACGTCCATTTCTCTTCATTACTGTAAGAGTTACAACTGTCTGTGCCCGTTGGAACTGCTTTTATAACGGCAGATATTAATACGACTTACCTTTGTTTCAACCATGTCATGCACTAATTTGCATACGTATTCTTCCTTTGTTCAATGTCAACGTGAAAACGGCAAGAACTTTCTTGTTTACCTTGTACAATATTTATTTTCGGTATGTCTAAATTGCAGTCAAAGAGCATTTTTACAACGCCAGAGTGCGAATAGTTCACAAACTGCAATCTTGGGGTAAAAAGTACCATATTACTGTGGTGAACAAAATTCCTCTCTATCTAAATAGGAATGTTGAAATTTTGCTTTCCACTTGTTTTCTGTAGGGAAGGGTGTTTTGATACCAAATCGAGAGTGACTCAATAACTAAAAACTCTTTCAATTAATTTGGATATTTATGGCTTTTAAATATCAGAGGGGGACCGTGGTGTCCTAGTGAGTTACACTAGGACACCACGGTCCCTCTTAGTTTAGGGTGTCATTTTTCGTTACCGTAAGGTAGTGAATTCGAATCCCACTATATCCAAAGATCCATTGTGTTCACTAATGACGACTGGGGCAAGTAAAATATGTCGTAGTCGCAATGTCCTCCATGTTTCTATTCCAAATTAATAAATCTGGGGGTGTTAAAAGCTACGCTTTGGGTGTTCTTTGGATTCTTATCTCTAAATGCAAGACCCAAATGGGCAAAAGTCATACTTTCCACTCTCGTGAGGAGGTGCTCTGTTCTGAAATGGAAGATGATCTTTTTTCATTTGTTCAGTTCCAGACTTGGCTTCGCCAAGTGTGATAAGTAACAACAAGAATAACAAGTATCAGAGGAGGCTTTTCAATGACAAAGTGGATCGTATTTAAAGTGGACCGTATCTGATAGATGTATTTGCGGATAGTTGAGACGCAACTTTTATTCCCATTTTTCGACAGAGGCAATCATTTAAAATTAATATATAATAAAATTAAATAATAGCATCTGTCGAAAAACGGAAATAAAAGTTGCGTCTCTTATGATGACAGATTATGCTCCAGATTTGCTGTCCTGCGATATCTGTTTACTTACTATATGAATGAATGATACCTGAGTACTAATAAAAGTTCCTATTATGTAGTCACTTTACAATGAAGCGCAAATATGCGTAATTTATGTAAATTACGCATATTTCACCTCAACACAGAACAAAGCACGCAAATTCAGAGATTGTTTGTGATTTCAAATTTATAACTAACACACCTTTAATAGCCCGTGTTACTATTTCATTGGCTACAGAAAATCTGAAGTAGGTGGTGGTGATTATCAAATAAAATTTTAACTTATAATTGAATGACTGCATAGTGTACTGATATTAAATCAAGACAAAATATAATTTCTACCTTTTTCTGTCGTCCTTACGGTGATCTAAAGAAAGACAGTGGATTTCGGAACATAGCATCCCAGATTCATTCACATCACTATTGAATAACAGGTGATGGATGTTTGCTTTTCTGTTTTCTGCATGCATGTCTGTCGAGGTAGAACCTAGCTAGAAGCACTCTTGTCACCAATCAAACAGTTCGTGGATTAGAAATCTTCTTTGGTTTGGATGCTAGTAATGCTTCGGAGAGAATTCACCTTAAATTCTACATCTCGGTCTAATTCATTAGCCTTGTATAGCATCTAATTATCCTTATATAGCAGCATATTGGATAAGGTGGTTTTAATTGCTCGGAATTAGTCGGAAATACCTCTGTACATTCCAATATTTTTAATGGCAAACTATATATATATATATATATATATATATATATATATATATATATATATATATATATATATAAAATGAATAACATTTAATTCTTCTTTCACTCTTTGTAGACGATTACTTTCAATTATGAGTAAACAAAATTTATTGACTCTTGGGAGAGATAACGATTTATCTTATTGAATTCGGGTTACTTCCGCAAAGCCCACTGGAAATTATCTTATTTATTCGAGAGATAAGAACGGAGACCGATTAAAAATGGAAATGCAAACAAGTGGAACAAAGAAGACGTCACGAAAATTTTAAGAATAATTATGGTAGTAAAAATTTATAATATCTTTAAATTCCTGGGATTCTCTAACAAACTTCAATATTTAGATTTTATAGAAAATAAAATTAAAATTTTTGTTTTTAAATTGTGGTTTGCTTTGGTTGAACCACTATTCAATGTGGATTAAATTGGTTAGAGAGAGAGTTTTTGACCAATTTTACCTTTATGAAACATACACCTGAGCTATCGAGAATTGAGATGGCTTGTAATTATGATCACTAATTTCAAATTTATTTAACAAAATTCATTTTTCTTTATAATATATTTCGAAATAAGCTTTTATGCTACAAATGTATTTATTTTAATTATCTTCATTTCAGATATGATACAGTTCTGAAAATAATCTCCTTTGAACCTACTTTCATCCCAGCAAAATGGATACTGTCCTGATTTATTCTCCAATTAATGATAGCTGAAATTCCAGGAACAGCCAATAGTATTGATTTAAACTTTATTAAGAAAAATCTCTGTATTATATTTTTAAAAAATTGGCAGTTTATTTTTTAATATACAGTATATATTTGATATGAAATCCCAGGAACAATCGCTAATATTGATTTAAACTTTAATTAAAAAAACCCCTGTATTATATTTAAAAAAATTCACTTTATTTTTTTATATATTGTATATTTTATATGAGATCCCAGGAACACCCACTAAAATTGATTGTTTATTACGAAAAATCTCTGTATTAAATTAAAAAAAAAAATTGTTGATTTTTTAATGTACAGTATATATTTGATATGAAAATAGTACGTTATCCAGAATTAATGCACAGTAATATATGTGTAAGGGGGAATAGCAATATTAGAATGGCATTTTAGAATGGTTTGTAATAAAACCTGTCCTGTGATTGGGACGTAATACGAGTGATATTCCACTTAGTAAAAATTCATTCTGTTGAAAAATTTACTGAAACTGGAATATTATTCTTCCAAAACATTGCAGATTCAAGAGACGAAAATTGTCATAAAGAATTTTTATTCTTTTGGATGGAAGGGTCTAAGTCTGATCCCAATTGCTGTTGAAGAGCGTGATATGCATATGTTTTCTGTAGGCGCAGTTGTTGAAATTGGAACTCGAGAATCATTCTTTTGCGACACGTGAATGAGGTCTACTTTTAAGAAACCTCCTCTTGAAAGAC
The DNA here is from genome assembly GCA_026290005.1 of Latrodectus geometricus. NCBI lineage: Eukaryota > Metazoa > Arthropoda > Arachnida > Araneae > Theridiidae > Latrodectus > Latrodectus geometricus. Next base: position 2,475 of record JAPDSC010081903.1, on the reverse strand, counting down.
TGTGTGGAGAGTTCACATTTCTTACAAATTCACTTATTCATACACTTCAGATATTAAATGAAACTTCTTTTTTGGCTTTGTAGTAGATCTTCTGCTTGATTCTTGGCATGAATCTGAAAGATTCTTGGCTTGATTATCACTACAGATAAGCACCATAATGGAGTTAACATACTTATTTTTTGTTGATATCGGTAATGACTACTAATTTTAAAATTTTATGTCATAAATACTGTAAAAATTGGAAATCAGGCAAACCTAGGCAATCTAGCTTTTTCAACGAGATCTAGTAAGGAATCCTGAAGTATGTTTTAATATAATTTCATTTCGGTCTCAAGCCAAACTTTTACTATGGAACCTTGGAGTTACACCAATGACTTATCGGTAGAAGCCCGTAATGAGGGATTACTTATGATAGGATTTTCCATTCTCATTTAAAAAATTAAAGTATGCCTAAATCTTTTTAGAACACACTCTGTATACAATGTATCTAAGAATTTAAAATTGTATGAAAAGTAATTTCTCGCTTGAGATTTGTATCAGAGGAGAACTATTGTTAACTCTTAGCTTTTACTGCAGTTGCTTGGTAAAAATCATGTTAAAGCATACTTTTACCATGGCAGTTTGGTAAAAACTAGATCTTAGAGGTGAAATCTAGCATTTACCCGACTTCGAATTTTTATAGTAACATTTATATCAAAACACTTGTTAACTGTTCTTTCTCTAATTATGTCACAAAATTTCTCTTTATATGCTATAAATCTGATACAATTGTTAGATTCTTCTTGCTATTTATGTTAGCCAGTATTATTTTTCCGAAAGTCATTTAGATATTGTTAAGAAATTCAATCTCAGAACCAAAGAAGTGAAGCTCACCTTTTAATTTAATAATAATTCTAAGTAGCTTAGCATCCAAGAGGTATTACAGTTGTTTCAATAACAGTTTATTGCTTTCGCTATTGTCTAAACATGTCAAAAAATGGCATCGGTATATAATTTTGGAATAAAAGGGATGAAAATAAAACACATAAAAGTGAAACATAAAAAGTATTGTACATTTTACATACCATCTGCGTACAATAATATGCTTTTTATTTATGAACATGTAAGGTTTTCTTTTACAAAACATAGGCCATTTTGAATGAGTCATTTTTGTATACTGGTATTGTGATAGCTGTTTGGAAAGCTATCCCTTTGTTTTTCACTTTCACTCTCTGATGGACATGAAAAAGGTGAAAAAGATAGATGGTGCTGTATGTTCTTTATTACTTATTGCTGAAAATAAGCAATGCGATAAAGAGGAAAATATGTACACGAACCATGCATTGTTTCCGTGTCACCGCTTGTAGCGTGATTTGGAGGCGGCCTACGGTCGAACGCTTCTTTCACACAATGATGTCCTTTTTAAAAATGAATGGGCAGCGGGTCAAGAACCTTTTTTTATTCTTAGCCTGTTTATTTTTCAATATTTTTATGCAGAAATAAGAGTTGAATGGACGCCCATTCAGAGAAAAAAAAGCGTGCCTATTCCCATTTGCTTGGTTGGGCTTGAAACATGAAACAATAAAAAAACATCTATTTCTACGAAAAACATTCTGTTTCGAATGAAGCGTTTTGTACTTTTATAGTGATTTACGAGATTTTGTTTCCCCTCCCAAAAAATCGTGAAATTTCATATGGTTCGCTTTAATTCTGCGAATCTAATTCGAGAACTTTATGAAATTCTTTATTTCATTTATATTTTTTTATGGAAAATTTTTTAATACTGTTTGAACTAATATAAATATCTATATAATAAATATATTTATTAAATAATAAAAGAAAACATTAAGATATTTTTTCAAACAAATAAAATTCATAACAATGACATTTTTATTTGCTAGTTTTCAAAATATTGTAGAACAAAAACCCGAAACTTTGAATTTTAAGAATAATATATTTATTAAATGCAAAATATTTTTTTCACGTATGTTGCTATTGCTAATGGGTGAAACTAATGAAGTTAACATTTTATTAAATTTAAGCAATAAGCACGAGATTTTTTGAGCATATGGTAATATGATAGAAATTTGATCTAAGAACAAACACGGTTTCTCATATCTGTATCTCGAAATTCCTCAAAAAAAGTTTGGTAGTAATTTAAATTATATTCGTGTTTTTTACACTATATTTTAAGAAGAAAAACCGAATCACTTAAAATGACTGGACAATGAAATACAACACGAGTAGTACCAAAAGACTAGTTAAAGAGATTTCCAACTGCACACACCTCGGTTGTTTTATATTTTACAAAGAAAGAATGGACCAATAGACAATTCTCTTCCTAAACTGTGCGAGATGACAAAAGGAGGAAATACGTCTATATTTTCAACATATTCAACTATTTATGGACAAAGTAACTTCATTTGTTTATTTATATATTGTGGGATTATTTCAACCTATGGTGCGAGATATTGCAAGGAGACCATGTTTCTTACA
>JAPDSC010081896.1:11795-34193 GCA_026290005.1 Latrodectus geometricus | reverse complement strand
TCAATAATCCTATCAACCAAAAACATCTCTGATAAAGCAGAACAAAGGTATCTCAGACGAAGTCAACCAAATCAATTGAGTCAAGGTCAAAATAGATAATCAGAAAAACTGCGTTAAATCGTTGTTTGTTTATCGAAGTTGAAAACTCCAATAGCTGGAATTAAAAAGCTAGTTATTATAATTTTATTATTTCTAAGAATATTATTACAAACAATTTTGCCACTCTATAAATAGTGTATACAATCAGTTCTAGTATATATATATATTTTTCAGGATTCAATCGAATATACAGATGCATTTAAAATTATTGTAATTTTTAAACTGTGAATGAAATTATGAAAGAAATTTAGTCATATCTGAAAGAAACAGTATTTAAGCCATAAATGTTTTTAAACCGTACAGCGTAGAATAATCAAACTTATATTTTAAAATGTTACCTACATTTTAAACAGAATTTTCGAAACAAAAATGTCTTTTATTATTATTATTATTATTAGAATCTGTTTTATTAGCTTTCAAGCTTAATTTAAAGCTTGCTTATAACAACTTGCTCTGAATTTGATTTACAGGTGTCTGAATATTTGTTGATAAATAATTCTTGATTCAGAACTGCATTATATTTGAATTGCATATCAAAACTTAATTTTTAAGATTTTAAAAATATTTTAAGACTTTCAAATATATTACGATTGCCATATAGTTAAAAATTTAATGAAATATTTTTAATCATTGACTAAAATAAAGGATCTCTATCATTTATATTCTCTTAAGATTTACTGATAACAGAGACAAAAGGTGTTTTCATGATTCTGAGCGGACTTTAGTGAGCTCCCCAAACCCAATAAAGATCCAAAACAAGACCTTTAGATAGCTCAGTATAAAAGCAGATAGATCTAATAACAAAATTAATTGTTATCGCAGATATAATGCTCCTTCATTGTGTGATGTGGGAGTTCGTAGATAAGAAACCAATTCCGATATCGACATTTCAATTAAAATTGCTTGGTGATTGGTTGCGTTTAGCAATTTCATCCAGCAGATGAAGTCATCGGGAAACATACTGCATTAACCAATATTTTGAATTAAAGATTTTTCTACAAAATTAAGTAATTTTTCTGCGTTTTGAATAATTTCTTCAGTGTTACAATTTTATAATTTTAAGAGAATTTTATGTAACACAAAATATATGCGCAAATAATACGGAATTTTTTTTTATACAAGCTTCTGTCGTCCTAATAAAATTAAAAAATTATTTTTAAAATTTTTTAAAAAATATTCCACGCAAGAGTCGTTTTATTGCTATTTTGGTTATATTTTAAATAAGAAAAAAAAAGTGTAACATTTTAAATTGAAAATGTATTACATAACAAGTCTAGATTTTTTTACGCCTTTTATAATATATAACACAAATAAAAATTTAACATTTTTCAGAAGAGATCTGGTTGGATTAAGATTTATGGTCTTACGAGTTACCAAGCACTTACAAATCTTATTCTAAATTCCCAAAATAATCCAAACCAAAATAAATGCCCGCAGTGTGGGATTCCAACCTAACGGCGATTGAAACTAAAGGTGAGTATTGACTATTCAGCTTCCAGCTAAACAGTAAAATGTGGAAATGGTGGATGGAATTAATACTTAATGCAATAGTTAATGGGTATGCATTTTTAACTAGTGCTAAAAATTGGATATATATAACTGGTTATATAAATTTCTACATAATTCTCATGCCTAATCAAGATTTACAACTCCATCATATATTCCTTTATATAGAGTTTTACACATTATTTTACATGACTTGGAAAATACAAACCCTCTCCAGGCGATGGATTGTCATCCTCTTTCATATCGTAAGGATTGTAAATGCCTCCTACGAATTTCGTGGTGCAGAAGTTTTGGTCGCTGCTAGACCTTTGAGGTATGGGGAATTCGTGAATCCTAAAAGCAGACCCTCTTCCTCGTAGATTGTGCAGTTGGATGGTGACGACAGTGGGTTGAGTTCTATAACTCTGACTCAGAAGGACGTGGCCCTTCACCGAGTCAGAACTGATATAAGCCTTCACTTCCTTGGGTTTCACTGGCACGAGTGGGGCGCAGGCCATGATTCTGAAAGGATTCCCGCTCTCGTACAAAACCAGGTACAGAGATCGCAGTCCTCCCTGGACAGCAGACAGTGGAAGGTTAGTATCCACATAGAACCTATAATGTAATGAAGCAAAATTAAGGCATAAATATTCCAATTGTTCTAAAATATCTTACATACTTTAGAATTGTAAAAATGTAATAAATAATTTTGATGTCTGCATTCTGATTCGATGTCAATATGGGACAAAAGACACACTAGCCCAGATTCTGGAATCCCCCTAAATTGTTGAGAGTTAATTTCGGTCGCTTTCCGACCGGTTGGTTATTTATCGTAAAATAGTATAATTTTGACCGGATATGTAAATTGATATCTTGTCCTACTGTCACTATTACTTTCACACAAAAGCTGATTTGACTGGAATCCATGGTTTAAAACGAATTTTGAGACATTGTAAGCATCCATGATATAATTGGGAATCGAACACGCGAAATACTGAATTGTAGGACTGACTGAGAGTTAATCTTCAAATCCAATGTGGTTCGGCTTGTCACTCAGTGATTATTTTTTGCACAAGAAGGCTAATTATACAGAGATGTACTGTTTAAAGTAGATTACGAACTACTACTTCCCAAGGTGGAAATGAATCCATGAACTGTTGAAAGCAATGCTAGAGAGCTAACCATTAAACTACCAGCTAGGCTCAATCCAGCGTGACAAAAAAGTTTAAAAGCTTTCAAATGCAATAACTACTATTAATTAGTTTGTTTTGAATGTATGCATTATTTTGTTTTATTTCAAAACATCTTTGAGAGAGTTAAATGAAAGCTAAAAAAATTCTTTGGTACTAAATTGATTACTAATTTCTTGCATCGAAATTAACCTTTTATACAGCATAAATTGTAAATTGAAAAGAGTGCAATTACAGTTTACAATAAATTCAATCAAGTAGCACCGTCGGTCGAGTATTGGAGAAAAACTTGAGGAAGATTACATAACAAATTATGTAAGTTTGAGAATTATATTTTTAATTATCATTGCCAAAATTATTCTCATTTTTCGTGAAAGAGAAGTTTATGTGAATCAAGTTAATAGTGGGGTTTCTTAATTTCTGGAATTAATGTCATAAACTTCTTAATAAGAAAAGTGAAAGAGGAATAAATGTTACCTTTTGGAATAACGAGAATTTGTGGCTCCTACAATAGCCTCTCCGTGCTTACGAGTCATTTCTCCAATTTTGCAGTTTTGGTGAGAAGATCTGGAGCAATTAGAATCCTCAATATTATTTGGATCGAACAACACCTGCAAAGATAAGTTGTACAATAATTAAATATATTTTGTAGTTAGATAATGGATTAGTTTTTGTGCCATCGAATTTTTAGAGTCCTTTTTTGTGGCAGAGTAACTTGAATAAAAGTAAATCATAGTATTTATGCATGTGATATGTTTATGTGATATAATATATATTGTAAATATTACACTATATACACTTGACAGCGCAAAATGGGCAGCCAAACAGTCGATGGCTATATTTGAACATCTATTACGTTTTGTTTACATCCAGAAGAAATTTGATGAAAATGAAGCGAATTCTTGGATTCCGTTTGCGACAATGTATCCTTATGATTCTTTTTCACATTGTGCTCTTAACTTACAAATAGTAATTCTGAATCACCCTGTATAACCACACACAACTTAAATGAGTTAATTGATCTTACAGTGTAACTTAAAATAATATTGTGAACGTACCTGCAAATATTCGCATCTTCTTTTTCTCGAAATCTCCGTAGTCCTGTCAAGGATATCAGTCGCCAGAATCCTCCATTCGTGGTCGCTTTGAGGGGTGTAATCACCGGTGATGTGAAACATGTTGGCGAAAATAGTAGTTTCACCAAGTTCACTTTGGCGGAAGATGACAGATCCAGCAATAGGTGACGAAAATGTCGCTTCTACCGTTTTAGCATCACCATCCGTAGCTATGTTGGCGCAAGCCCTGAGGTCAGTGTTATACGCTGTGCTTCGAAGCAGAAGAGACCTGCCCCAGATGGTCTTAGGACCTCTGAGTTGCAATTTTGAATCAGTGAACACTTGTGGCATGCCATCAGCTGCCGGTATCATGATAGAAGCATGGCGTTTCGCTAAGTCGTGAAAACTGGAAAATAGATACAAATAAGAATAAGAAAACAATGTCGGCGTAGAAAATGAGTAAAAATGGCATGAAATATATAGAAAAATAATAAAGATTCTTAGTAATATTTATTTCCTATGCAAGTCATTTTTCGGTGTAATCTCTTTGAACAATTTTTTTTAATTATCTTACTATATACAAAAAGATTTTTCATTGACTTAAAGCAGGAATTTCTTCCAGTGTATTTCTTTGCATTCAATGCAGTTAGTTTGTGTTCATCAAATGTTCAAAAGTGCAGATTGTAAAGTTATCAATTCGTTCTCGATTTGTTCAAGTAAATGGATATATATATACATCCCAAGGTCCTAATTCAAAATTGTACACAGGTGAATCTAAATTTTTTTGTTTAAGTAAAGTTTGTGTTTTTTATGTGGTGAGAAGAGTCTGGTGCGATCATGTTGCAGTACCGTATTATTCATTTGTTATGTTGTCGGTCTTTCATTATCTATCTCAAATTCTGTAACGATTTGTCATATTAATCACAGTTGTTATCTTATTCTTAATTTAGTTTACGGATAGAGATGATGCAAAATTACTATTTTCTAAACATAAATATAATTGCGACAGGCGATAGACAACAATCTTTATCATACGTTTCCTTTTCAAGGTAAAATTTCTGCAACGATTTTTTATTTCCTTGCTAACATAGTTTTCTAATAGATTTAAAATGATATGCATATCTGAGGATTTCTATCGGTTTCGATTCGGAGGAAAGAAAAACGTGTAATTTTATCAATCCTCTTATTTTCCGTCATTTCAGAATACTTCCATCATTTTCCATGAGTCTTCCTTTTTACCAGATTATTTTAAAAAGTGATTTAAGCAAAATCTTTAAGATTTTTTGAACAAATATACTTTTTTATATTTTTGTATAGTTCCTTATCATTATGTTCGCTTAATGTCCTTTCATATTCTTTAATTTGAACAATATAGTATGAGAATTGCACAAAATGCTAAATATAGCTTATTATGGAATAGTTAAGAACTCATTCATTAAACATTGTTTCTAGGCTCCAAAATATGACTATATTCAAAAACATTTCTCGGTATTCTTTCAGTAGTCAACTGTATTTTCTTCGATTCATCATAGAACCACTAGTTCAACAAAATAATCTTTATTCGTGGACTTGAAAAATGTCAGAAATTACATCACAATTCCGTTTTCCCAGAAAAAGAGAGTTAACCATAGGAGTTCATTTCTTTTACACTTCTCGGAATAACTTGCTTATCCCTGGCCGTTGCACTGAAAATATCCGAGACCACCCCTCGGCAGTGCTCGATCTTCCTTAACCTTCCCCTCACGAAAACACATTCCTTGGTAAAAGTATTTCTCTAATGAAGGCAAAGGTGTGTTCTTCCTCCTACAAAGCTGTTGCCAAAGTGCGAGTCGTGACGAAAATAAATAAACAATGAGATGGGGACTGAAAGTTAGTTTTCCGGTGAACGTTTTCAAAATAACTTGCAACAACGTTTGGAAGGAGGGAATGAAATGAAAGTCACAGTTCCTCCCCTTCATTACTGTTATGCATTTTACTCATACTTAAATAATCTTTCATAATAATTCATGCAGGAATAAGATCAAATGGTTGTCATCAGTGTATCTTAGTATTTTACATTCAAGTAATCAAAAATACTGAGGTTTAAAACTTTTGTGTGCAATTTTAATTATGAAATAAAAAATAAAAAAAATTAGAATAAACGTAAAAAAGGCAATATATAATTATACTAGAATAAAAAAAATCGTTTCATTACAGTTTTCTGCCATAAAACAGGTCACGTATTGAAAACTATATAGTTTTTTTTTTTTCCCTCAAGAGAAATACTTAATTTTCAATAATTATTAAAATCGAGATATTGCTAGATGTAAAATCTTGGTTTAAAAAATCCAAAATTTTAGGAATTTTTAATTACTAGAGATATTTTCTTATAATAAAAAAAACTAAGTTGGAAAAAAATTTAAAATTGGTTCAGCGTATAAGCAAAATAATATAGACTCTAATTAAAAAAAGATATTTCCAAAATTTATTTTAATTAGCTGCATCTAAATAAAAATAGGGTAGTACCTCTAAGTGTGCTATTGCGTTTCTAGGAAAAACCGTGGAAGTATACATATAGCTCAACTCCGTATAATTTGCTCTTTTCAGCAGATATATATTGTAGAATCTATTAATTACTGTAGTTTTGGACTTTTTTCTGTGATGTTTTTCCAAAGCAATGACAGGACATAATAATTTAAGTTTATGCAGAATACTGTGAAAAATAGCTGTTGAGTCTACAATTGTATTCCATATATTTTGTTGTCAAAAACTTTATATTTTATCATGAAATTTTAAACTATATATAAAATTAACTTTAAATTATATATACAATTTCGTTTGTCATTTTACGATAAGTACTGCACCACCATATTTCATCCTAGAAATTAATATGTAATATAGTTGTCCAAAGGAAAAATACTGTTGTGCACAGTATACTTGCAAACAATTTTATATAATTATATATTATTAAAACGTTTTCATAAAATATGCAGATATTAAAACGTAACTTTATCCGTTCTTAAACAGATTGTAAAACGTCCTTTACCTCAAAATACTTTTTATAATATATTCTAAATCAAATTTAAGTTTGGTGAAGCGCGTGTTATATACTTTAAAAGGCTAAGAACTTTTAGAAATTAAAAATGCAGAGAAATGATGAGATTGAATTCTAAATCAAAATACGCCTTTTATATATTTCTGAAAAAAAAAGTAGAAGAAGCATGAATAACTAAAATTGTTTTGTCATGTTAATGACAGAATACGTGTAATAAAATAAAAATCATTTTTCCTTGATCTGATTTTGGTTTGCCTTGTTAATTGCACTATGGTTAATTTTTGCGCATGCGCGAAGGCTAATTTCAATTGGACTTCGGGATTGGTTTGTCTCTTAACTGTCACCTTTTGTGCACAAAGGTTAGTTAGAGGGAACCCATCGTTAAAAGTGGTACCGAACTATTGTCTGAAATAGGCAATCAATCCACGAACTGTTGAACCGAAGCTAAATGATTCCCTACAACTCAATGTTCAATTTGGAAATCGAATTATGTAATTAAAGATCAAAATCTAACTATTCAGCTGTTACTTCAACAATCATAGTCTAACTGTATGATGAGAAATATAATACATTTTTTTACTTCCTACATTCAGACTATTGAGAAATTTTAGATTTTCTTCTTTGGCGACAGGTGAATATTAATCACGAGTGGAAAGTATTCTTGGAAGATAAATATACATTGGTTACTCTGAACATTTCATGCAAGTTTATAACTATCAAGAGATATCAAATAATAATAAATTACGAAATAGAAAAATATGCATTTCCAAATAATTTTTATGGCTATAAATTAAAACAATATGTGTTAAAATATTATAATAGTTTAGGTAGATCTTGCCCTGGGTGAACCTAAACAACAAACAATGCTGTAAAAAACCTAAAAGTAACATTTAAAAAAATCAAAGAATTATAAATTTTATATAACTGTCGATTTTCTAGCCAATAATGTTAGTTTGAAGCAACATAGAAGAAAAAAATCAAATTACCAATTGTTTCTTTCGGGTTTAAGGAGTATACGTGAAAGTTGCACCCACCAGTAATAAATATTTATAATAACTGATGAGCATTAGATGAAGTAATAATTCACTTAGAAAAAATTCAGTTTTTTAACCAATAGTAGACGTATTTGCAGTTGGTCTCAGGGCATACAAACGTATATCTAATTGAACGTTTTGTGAGAGGGCAATTTGGTAACTCTAGCCTTGGATATGGAGAATACTTAAGGCAAAAGAAACAATTGCAACTAAATCGTGACGCTGGCGCGATAGATTTGTTGTGAAATAAACGAGTTTAAAATAAACTGATCATCTCTATGTTTAACTTTTGACTTCAAATGACGATTTTCTTTTTCTTCCTGAAATGTATACATTACAAGAACTCAAAACGAGATGAATCAACAAGGATTGTGAAGTAGTTAGATTTGGCCGGTTTACGCTTTACTTTTTCATTTTTTTCCTTGATATCGATCACGATTTATAATTCTAGAAAACCCAAACAGCTATAAGAATTTATGCCGGATATAATATTCAAATCCATGAACTAAAAACACTAGAGCGCTATACACTCTGCAACATGTTCGTTTAATTTTAAAAGTTATAAGAGTCATATCCAATAGATTAGTAACACAGATATTTGACAACATTCCTTCACAGTACTTTTATTTAATTAAAATGCTAGTTTCATATATTAGGTTTTTTTTAAAAAACTACAATCCTGTCACACACACACACATCTTACTTAAAATACCATACTAAATCATGGTTTCAATAAAACAAATGTTTATTTACATGAACCTAAAATACTTACTTATATGAACATAAAATATTTACAATGTCTTATAAGTATGATAATGTAGAGGTAAAATTACTCATGCAATATATTTTTCGTACCTCTGTAAGATGTAGTTTATGAGTTTCAAATATTTGGTTTAATTTTATATACATGTATATACACTGCTGGCCACTGTAAATGCAAAATACTGAAGGAAGCATGCAAATAACATGCAATTTACAGCATCGATTAGAGGAGGTGAAATATGCAAATGATTAGAATTTCAGAACAGATGTTCATCACGCGTGCCTGTGGCGCCACTTCAAAGCGCTATTTAAGGCTTGGAGATTTCGACGATTTCAATTGTGTTTATCTTGTAAGTTTTTTTTTCTTTTTTAATATAAAAAAACGGTAAATTATGCCTCATAGAAAACAGCGATCATTTTTGATCAAGTATCCCAGTTCAACAGTTGGTTGGTTGGGTTTTATGGCGCAAGGTTCAAAAAGGACAAGCTGCGCCATCCAAGTTCAACAGAGGAAGGATAGTGGCCTACTAAGATAGTGGATTAACTTTCAGGGAAATCGTTAATCATGTTGGACGAAACTAAAAACATTTAATATGAATAAGTGATCGTTGAATGCAAGAGGGTATGACGGGAAGACGTGTTCCATCGCAATCACCTCAGTGCACCACTTCCCGTGATGAAAGGCAAACTGTACGCAAGGTAGTGATAGATCATTCAGTCATATCACGAACCATAGTACAGCACATTCAGTCTGTAACGCATCATCCAGTGTCTGAGCGTATTATTCAACGCCGTTTATAGTGGAGTGGTCTGCCCGTAAGATGTCCATTGCTTCGTCTACACTTAGTAGAAGACAACAAACGTCTCTGCTGCCAATGGTGCGATGAAAGAAGGATGTGGACGGCAGAATGGAATACCGATCTCTTTACTCACGAGTCACGCTTCTGTCTGCAACACCACAATGCTCGCATTCGAATCTGGAGACACCATGGAGTGAGGATGTTGAACAGTTGCGTTATGCACCGTGTATTATGGTACGGGGTGATATTGGATATCACTCTCACACTTCTCTAGTTCGCGTTGCCAGTATTTTAAACAGCCAGCGCTCTATCTCAGAGGTGTTGAAGCCAGTTATCCTTCCTTACCTTCAGGGCTTATTTTATATTATATTAGCCATATTTCAACAGGATAATGCGCGACCACACGGGACACGAGTTCTTCGTGAATCGCCAGATTGAATTGTTTTCATGGCGAGCTTCCTGTCCGGATCTTTCACCAATAGAAAGCATGTGGTCCATGGTTCCTCGACGATTGACCCAGATTATATACACAGCTGCCACACCAGAACAACTTTAGTAAGAAAATAAATTTTGTTATGATATCTCTTTTCATTCTCGATGTTGTAATTTGGGTAGCCAACACAAGTCTTTCGTGATGGGAAGATTTATTTACTTTTAAGTGTCTCCGCTAACGTGCTGTGGAAGTTTGAAAGTAAGATACTTAGGTGTCAAAAAAACCCCGTCACTTGACGGTGGCTCAAAATGAGATGTTTGAATATGTATAGTGCTTTGCTCTGCATATTTTGCTGTGGAAGCGAAATGTATCTAGTATAATCATACGAACTTTTTAGTTCGTATGATTATCTCAAATAAAGCATTAGATCTTAATTTGATTAGAAAATCAAGTGCTTTTAGCACTTTCTATGATATATTTATCCATAGTTAACAATTAATATTTTTAAAATGTTCTCTTTCAGTAGAGGCAGGCTTTGGCAAATTCTTCCTAAAATAATTGAAGAATAAACTTAGTAGCAAATAAGAATCCATTATAAACATTATTTAAACGAGAATAATTAATTCGTATTTCTACCCTTGTTTTCGAGGTTATTCCTTGAAATTAATGTAAGCAAAGGTTACAATATATTGTACTTTCACTTTCACTCAGAAATCTACCTCAATACCGTGACATTACTTTCCTGAGAACTGGAATTTGGAAACTATTAAACACATCAATTAAAAAATAATGGAGGAAATTTCAAGAAAGAACGAAAATAAAACTATTTGCTGTAATTTCTAATTTATTTTAAAATTTATTTATTTCATATCCCATTACAGCCGCCTCTTTAGCACAAATGCTCTACTTTGTCATTTTATGGATGCTGATTATGTTACAGATTTAGTACTATGGACTTTAATTCAATAATTCGTGGGTTTAACTCCCACCTCGGGTGTGGCTGTTTGTAGGGATTCGGAAACCTTTACAAACTGGTGTCTCTGGTCGATATAACCGCTATGAGCAAAAAAGTGATAGTAGACTAATGAGTCAAACAAGTTTTTGTAGAAAAATAAATAAAAATAAATGTCCAATAGTCGCTTTTCTTGGAGTGGGAATATTTAATTATACGATTTTTAAAATGTATTTAGGGCTGTATGTTTGCTTTTGATTTTATTCAATATGTAATAAATATGTGTAATTCTACTACTTAATTCATTTCTCATTTCTTTAAATGCAAATCCCGGTAATTATGTGGCTACCTTCATTAAATGACTGAAATTAAACTGAAGTTTCTTTCATTTTTCTTATTTCCCAAAGCCACCAAAATTTTGAAATTTTCTGTAAAAGATCATTTAACTCGGTAATATCTGTGATAATTAAATCAAAAGCGTGTGTAAGTAAAATATGAAAAATAAAATATTCATAATATACCGGGAAAGTTATAAATGAACCGCTGTTAAAAATGGGTTTAGTTAAAATGATAGTATCGATAGAAACAGCATAAATTTTCAGTTTCAATAAATGAAAAAAGTTAAGATGCACAATATATTTATTTTGTGCTTTTTCCTGCTCAGTTTGATTTGCTACATTTCATGGAGAGAATATCTCCTAACGTGACGTAATAAACACATCCTTGTGATTTATTTCTAATATTTTCGTTATTTTAATATTTCTTTGATAATGATTGCCTAACAATGGGAGTGGACTTGCGGCCTATGACTAACAGAGCAATAATAGCTTTATTAAGCTAGAATTCCGGTCAATATCAGTTCAAAGACAGAGTAAACTCCAGAAATACATGCACCCGCCCAAAAGTTTTAATTTGGATTCCAGACACATAACGAGAAATTCAAGCTGCGTTTCTCGGGATGGAGGTTTAGGAGTTCTCTGAATTTTTTCCTTGAGAAAGGCGAATGCAGCCTATCAACGAAAAATCCTTTAGAAAAGCTAATTAAATTAATGTTGAACTATTTAATCTTAAAAGAAATCTTTCTTAAATTAAGTTAAATGAATGTTGAATTGTTTTTATTACATTCTTCAACAGTTAGACTACCTATTTCATGGTAAAAACACCTTGTTGAACAACTAAAACAAGATGTTGCGCTTATTCTATTTTGCAAGAGGGATTCCTTTTTTATTGGAGTTTGGGTTGTGTTCATTTCCTTACAGCACGTAAATGAAATCTATCAATATAAAAAAAACTTTACAAAAAAAAAAAAAAAAAAAAAAGGACAATGAGAATGTTAGAAAAAAAAACCTTACAAGAAACCTCTATTGTTAGCCAATCCATTATATAATTTCTTGAATACCTATCCAGGGGGCTCATCGTGGGCTACTATTAGCTCTGTGGTCCTCGGAATAGAAGATCTCCGGTTCAATCATAGCCATTGTTCAAAAACGTGACTCAGATTTCAATATCTGGCAATCATTAAGTTACCTACTATGTGGTATCAGAGCACTTACCCACACAGGTATTTGCATAGCTCAAAAACGTTATATTCTCATCATGTTTAGTTATAAGATTGAACTTTTGATTAACAATTCAACAATTTTAACCAAGACTTCTCACTGTCTATATTACCATAGGAAACTCTTGCGAGTGAAAATATCTATCCTTGATCTGGTAAGAGATTTCCAGTTTGAAAGAAATAATACAGGTTACATAGCCGAGAGTTAAAAATCTTTCCATTTGGGTGGCGTGTTACTCTTCTAATGCAAATTTATGCACTCGTCTTCTTATTCGTTCATCGCACAAAGTTATGAGACATTATAACAATGGTGCACATTAAAATGTATATGTTTGACATCAAATGTTGCTCACATACAGCTTTTAAAGAGTCATAAATATCAAAATATAAACTGTATTGCAAAAATGTCTACTGGTAAGACTCACAGAACCATGATTAGTGACATCTATAGCTTTTTTTAAAAAAAATTAACTGAACATAAAATAACAATCGGCATTTTAATAGCTTAATCTGTCAAATTTTACTGCAACCAAAAAGGAATAAAACGACGTAAAAATATAATAAAATGTCGTTAAACTTCCTTCAATGGAAACGTTATTAAGATGAAATTTTGGTTTAGAGGCCGCAACGGTTAATTTAAGGAAATAGTTGCGTCTTCATTCATGACAAAAAAACAAAGTCCGCCGGACAAACAGGTTTAAACTCAAGGAAGCGGTTGATACATTTAAATAGGTCACAAAGAGTAAGTAATGAAATTAAGTGGAGCGGATTGTTAATTTCTTTCTTTCTTCGGACTACTTTGCCGGCTACTTCGAATATTTAACGAATCACAAATTTAATTAATGCTTTAAAAGGTGTAGTTCCTTATTTAAAAATAAAGATTTCAAATTATAAAAAGAATGTTATTTTTTGGAAACCGAAGTGCTCTTTCGAATCTATTCAATTTAATTAATTGTTTACCACTTTAATGATCACGTTGTTCAAAAAGACTAATTCAGTCAGCTTGCTTGCTTGTTGCTCAACAGTGTAATTTTTTGCACACGAGGGCTAATTAGACCGGGACATACAGTTTAAAATGGATTCCGAACCACTACCAAATATACATGCCCAATGTGGGATTCGAACCTATTAACTGTTGAACCAAAGGCGAGTTATACCAGGTGGTAGTTTCAGATTCAATGGATTTCATACCATAATAATACAGAGCAGTCACACCCGAAATAAAAATCATGAACTGTGCAGCTGAAGACTGACGTGTACAAATATTATCTTCCTCATACTATCATTTCCATTAAATGCCATTACATAAAAAAAAAATGTGATTCGTGTCACAATTACGGAATCTTTAGTCTATAAAAATAATCAGTTGATTCATCTCGTTCTGCGATTATTTTATATACTCGAAAAATAATTTAACGTATGCCGACCAACCTATATATTGGTTAGCGTAACTGATTACGGATGGGGAGGACCTGGGTTCGAATCCCGGTTCAGGCATGGATGTACTTTCTCTGTGTTTCTTGTCCTTTCTTCAGATGATGGATGAATGTGACCCGCCCTATAAACGGGTTTGTGGTTGTGTGGCGTAGGCGATGCTACTCGTACCTCCGTGACTTGGTTCACAAGTGCCCACCGGGTAACGATAAAATGAGTAGCAGTTTCCGGCCTTGTTGCGGCTAATGGGCTAATGTACTATACTTGCTCAAGAATGCCCGCCATTAGAAACAAAAAAAACTGATTCAACGTATGAGATTCATAGTTTTTATCGTAGATACCAAACCACATAAAGTTTAAATGAAAAAATGTTAAACTAAATGTCAAAGCAACTATGTCAAAGTTCAATGCAACTAAAATATAATCATATTTCAATTTTTTAAAAAAAGTTGTTTTTTCAATTGTTAAAGTTGTTTTTTTTTATTGTTAATCCATGGGCATATAATATATTTTATACTTCGCAAGAATGTGAAATAAGAATGCCAAAATGAAAAAAAAATTTATTAAATTATTTGTGTACTGGCTGTTCCCTTTCGTGGTATGAAAGTATATTGCTTTTCAGTGGTTTTCAAAGATCTCTCATTATTGTTGCCCAATTAATGAAGGTAAATTATGTGCGGTTCATCCTATCACTGATTAAGGAAATAATAAGACCAAAAACGTAAAAAACAAATATTGATTTTTTAACAAATTTATGTTTTTTAAGGTATGATGAAAAGAGTGATGTCACTACTTTATCATTTAAAAATGGCTTAAAGTTAAGAGACTTCTGACAGTTATTAATTCGTTTAGATCGACCGAAATAGCTAACATCAAAAAAAAATTGTTTCAATATAATGCAATTAAAAAAACCGCGATGATCTGGTTGGTTACAGATTTTTTCTCGTTATCGGAAAGTAATGATTTCTAATATTGACTCAAACGAAAATCCGTCGCTTTCTTAAATAGTGTCTGTGGTATGTAAAAAGGTAATGCTCGCAATGTCCACCATGTGAAATGATATCTCTGGAAGTGAAAGGCCAAGTTTGGAGGTCGCTTCTAAATTACGAAATTCCACCTACTTTCAAGGCCACGATGGCACACTTACTAAGTGCCACTCTATATAAGGCACTTTCACTTCCTCCCCTTGTAATGCTGAAAAGTGGAAATTATATAACAACATAATGAAACACATAAATATTATAATGGGTTCAGGTTGCTCAACTGGATTTTCTAGACGTCTGCCAGTTTCGTCATTAGAAAATAACTTCCTATGTAAAATTTAAATGTATCTTAAATTCTAACTATATAAATATTTCCTATGTAAATTGAGTTTTAATTAATTTATAATTGGGGTTTAAATTTGTATAATATTTATTTATTCAAATAATAGGTTAAGATAATATTGCTGAAGCGTTTCAATGTGTTAGCTAATTTATCTTCCTATGATGCATATTTAGTTTTTTCATCGCAATTTTGATCGAGGTTAAATTGAAAACAGAAACTCAAAATTGTGAGTGAAGCCTCTATCAGAATGTCGGTCCCTGATTGACTTTAAATAAAAACACTTTCCTTTCGAAATTTTGATTTCAACGTTTGTAATTACTTTAAAGCATAATTAATGCTGACATGACAACTGTAAATGTTTTTACGTAGCGATGTAATTAGCATAAGTGATATAACATACCATTCCGGAACTCTTCCCGATTCAAGAAAGCGCATGGTTATTTTCCTCATTTTAAGACTGTCATCTATGCTTTATCTCTGGGTGTAGAAAAAATCATTTAAGGCATTGCATCGCTCTTCATTTTACATTCTTGCAGTGTAAGTTTCTTTCTAAAAAATATTTCCTAATTTTTCGATTTTGAAAAAAGTATTGATTTGCTCTCTTTAGCGAATGCACATTTATCTTTCCTTTTACGTGATCGCCTTGAACGCATTAGAAAGCGGATGAGAGAAATCCAGATTTACATATTTCATACCTTGATACGAAATGACTTTTCAAACATTTTATGCATGTCATTTATTTTTTCTTAACACGACTTCATTTTGAAAGATGTAAAAACTATCGTTTTTAGAAACAGATAATGAAATTTATTCGTAAAATGTTAAACTAAAGAATTTTATATTTTAAAGTTTAAACTGCATCTTCAGTCAGAAATGACTGAGTTCTTGAATTTTTGTTTCAGTATGCTCCCGACACACACACAAGAATAAATAAAAAAAAAAATACATTATACGCGTTCTATGTATCTATTCTCATATCATTAATTTAATGTCTCGTTTGAGTTCATCACAAAATAGAATCCTTAAATTGTTTAATTTATACCAGGAGAAAAATTTTACCAAGTAAATATTCAATAAGTGAGTAAATATAAATTCATTAAACCAGATGTAGAATGACTTAAGTAAAACGCAATGAAGTGAGGTACATTTTTGTTTCATATATCTATTCACATAAAACAATTTAATATATAATATTAGTTTGGGGAAAAAGTAATCCATTATTTTTTTCGGTAAACGTCTGTAGTGATCAATATCTCGTGAGGAATCTATCAAACAATTTCAGATTTATGCTCGTTGGAAAGATGACATTTGACACTAAAATATCTTCTTGCGGTTTTTTGTTTAATTAATTCAGTTATAAGTACAAGGTTTTAAAAATAGGAGACAACAAACAGAAAAAAGGATACATTTTAGTTTTTCTTTTATAATGGTGAAAATGCTAACCAGGTGGCTACAATTGTGAAAGGTGTTTATCGTCCTATATATGACTGTAACAACCAGTTACGTACAATTTTTGTTTCGTCGATTCCGTTTGGGTATTTTTGATGTTAGAGATGCACCTCGCATGTGGATACAGCATCGTCGAAAATTTCTATAAAGTATCAAAAATGATCGAAGTTAACCGCATGTCAGCAGTCGTAACGCGCAAGAACTAAAAATCTACATGAAAGTTGTTTTAAACCTTTTTACAAAGCGAATCCAAAAGAAGTTACATAAAGTTCACGTAAAAATAATGGATTTTTTCCCCAAACCTAATAATAGTGCAATAAAATGGTAAATAACAGAACTGATTAATATGGAAAATTACTGATGAATTATTATGAACTGATTAATTGATAAAAATTACTAATATAAAACTGATTTTTTTATTTCGACAATCTTATAAACAACTTGACAATCTTGAAACACTCTTTTTTTTTTCTACATGCATATCTGCAATTTAATTGGATATAATAGTTTGAATACTAATAATAGTTTTTATATTAATAAAACAGATAAATCAGTCTTTTAATTTTAAACTTGAATGTTTCATCCTGGCTTTCAACTTCTTTTTTTATATTTTAAAATTGTGTTTTCTTTAATCTTTTGCATCGTCCAATTTAATGATAGATATTCGGTTAATTGGTTACAGTTAATCGAAGATTTAATATAATTGTAAAATTTAATTCTCATTATACTGATAACAGTCCAGTTTGATTTGTAAAGCTGTATGTACACGAAGGTTATTTCGCCAGGTAGTTTACGCTTTAAAATGGACTAAGATACTGTGCAACGATTCACTTGTAATGCAGGTATCTTACCCATGAGCTTCTGAACTGAAAGCTAAAGTCCTGGACTGAAATGAATCTTGTAAATATAGGAAACATTTCAGCATATTTTTATCAACTTTTGTTTTTCACGTGATTTCAACCCAGATTCATAAACTTTTGGAATTAGCAAAAATACACACTAATTTTATTTTTCAATTGGCTATATTGATGCCGAAACATGTAACTGAATTTTAAGCTATAAAAATAAACAAAAAATCACAGTTTCTTTTAAACTGAACATATTATACAAGATATTTTAAAGTTTCAAGTATTTCAGTTTTTAAAATTTTTTATGTTTTCAATAGTTTGATTGTTAATTAAATTTAATAGTTTTTAGATTATTGCTGCATATTCCATCTGTCTATTTTTACCAACTATAGCCATTAAATAGTTTACCTCCTCCTAATTTTGTATTATGGTCAAGTGACGAGAGATCAACAAGTGAGTCAAAAGCATGTTCTCCACACCAAGACAAAGATAAAACTTTGAATTCCATGAAATATTTAATGCAAATAGGTCCTCTTAGAATGATGATCTTCGGCGGATTCAAGAAATAACTTGATGTATTTTCGGGTGTTATCATAGTTTTTACCCCTCCCTTTCTGTTCAAAAATTGTAAATTAAAAAAACAGAGTCTTTTTTTAATTGTAAAGGATTTTCAAATATATTCTGAGAATGACTTACTCGAAGTTTATTTTAAAGAAACTTGAAAAATAAATATCGCTTTAATTGATATGGCGATTGAGAATGACTTGCAAAATCAATTTTAATGACAGTTCATTGTTTTATTTTAATGGTTTTGATAGCATAAAAGACATTTATGCACTTAGAAATGACAAATCATCATTCATAGTCATAAAAAAGGTATTCTCAAAAATATCTATGTCATCGAAACATCAATGACTTCTTATATGAGCCTCTAACTTGCAAGAATATATATCCCATTAAGGAATCTGAAATTTGCACAGCTTCTTGAAAAATAATTTCCTCCTTTTTACTGCATGGTATGTGATGTGCTTTTTTAATTAAAATAATAATTAGTGATGAAACATTTCAATGGTTTTTTTTACAAGCAATAAAAGTACATCTGTAAATTTAGGAATTGTCAACAAGGGGATTGTTACCCTGTAAATTTCAACAACAAGCAGATAATAAGCATAAACACTACTTAAAGAGAAAAACAATTGCCAGAAACTTACGTAGACCCAAGTTCTGAAGATGCGCATGGAGCTTTGGAGTCGAAAAACACAGGGTAAGAATAGATCCCCCAGGCGAACGACCTTGGCTCTGGACTGAGAGAGGTCAGGTGTACAGAGATAGTTACGTTCGTGTCCCCCGGGTTCTGATAAAACGTGATGTTTCCTCTGATGCCCGCATTGTTGAAGATGGCATACAGCACCACTTGACCATGAACCACTAAAACATTTTAACAAGGAATTATCATCATGAGAGTTAACAGGAACAGTATATAACAGATTGATACATTTCGACATAAGATATTGATAACATATTTTGACAGCATAAATCAACAGCTTGATTTAATCTTTAAATTGACCTAAAATAATTACAATTGATAACTAAAAACTATTATTTATTCATTTTAAAATAGCATGTTAAAATTCGATTGTGCCTTTAATAATTACTGTCTAACCAAAATGTTAATGGAAATATTAAATTGCTTTTTAATAATTTTTCCACGCGTGATCTAATTCTACTCTAAAGTTTAAAATTGACTCTAATATGCCAATGCTCATAATGGTGTAAAAGTCCAACAGACGAACTGCTCATGATCTATTTTTGCTCAAGGAGATTGATTCCATCGTATAAGATTTGTCGTTCTACGATCACTTTTATATGCGATGGCTAATTTGAGCAAAAGCTGTAATTTAAATTGTTTCCTAACGTTTGTAAACATGTCTGAATTGAGAATCAAACTTACAAACTATTGAATTGAAGGCCAGAACCACAATCATTCAGCTGCTAGTCTAGCGATTTTATAAAAACGTTTCATTTAAAATGAATCTTAAATCAAGACAAACATTCATGATAGAAGTGAGGCTTGAGCTCATGAACCGTTGAATTACAGATTAAAACTCTGAATAATCAGTTCTATTACCGACTCTAGTGACATTCAGTATGAATGCACTATTTGTAAAATGTACTTTAATGATTCTACAATTAAAGACATTATTACTGTCTTGGATTGGTATAAGTTGATCATTTTCCAAGATTACATGACAATGTTTAATCTGAGAAGTAGATATATATTCTTCATTGAAAAAAATATCAGTGAGTTTTCAACACAGAAATTCGATCCAGATAGTTTGCTCATTAATTTTTCGTATTAAAAAAGAGAGTTTGTTTCAAAATATATATTTATCTTTATTTGGTTAAGAATTTTCCATAAGAAAGATGCTTATTCTTATTTTTAGGATTTTAAAAGGAATTCGATTTAGAAATTTATTTTAACACTTTAATATTAATTCATTTTATAATTCATAACACTTTAATGATAATTCATTATAGTTACCAAAAATTTACAAAATGATAAAAATGTAACTGAATAGTCAGTACTGTTTTCCACACTCCAATAGTTTGGAGTTCAATCCCCCTCCTTTTGCAATGGTTCAGAATCCCCTGACTGTTGAATAAGGTCTCATTTTTAAAAGTGCCAATGAATCAATAAGCGAATCCGATAAAACTTATAACTATCAATCCTAAACTTAAGAGTATAAATGGAGAAATGTCAAATTTCCTGTCTGATGTTATAGCAAGATAAAGTAAAAATATCATTTTCAAACTCTTAAAACTGTATTACATGTTACACTTGCATTAAAGTTGTCCGAATTCGTTTCAGATCAGACAATAAGTTAATTTATCTTCAAGTTATCTTTAAGAAACTTATTTGGTTATACATTTAAACCAAATCGAACTACGCACTCAGAATCCAAACCACTCATTATGACCGAGTACTTCAGCTTTTCATCAGCATATTTAAATATTAAAAATGCTGATTCATCAGCATATTTAAATGTTGAAATTTGTATGAAACTAAAAAAAATTGTACTGCCTGTTATGTGACTTATTTACATTTTATAAATAAAATTTCTTCAAGTAATTTTATACTGATATTTAGAATTTTTTATTTTTATTTATATCTCAAGGTTTCATTTGTTTTATTGTGTGCTCTTCACTTTACTTTTGCTGGTAGAAGCTGCTAACGCAGCATGTCCCCTCGTCATTTTGAAAGTCAATCAAGTGACGAAATCGGTACTTCAGTCCAGAAGAAATACATATGGTCCAAAGAACTTATACTGTGAATCGATCTTAACATAATGACGATTTTCGATTGGGTCAGGATTCTCGAATGAGTTTGATACTCATCTCTTAGACACTAGAACAATGACCTTCATGAGAATATCATGAAATTATATGTAATTATTAAAAATATATCATTAAAAATACAGCTCCGATGTATTTCTGATACGAGTGATACTGTTTAGAAAAGATACAAAAAAATTATGGAATGGAATTATTTCCATATCATGAATCGATCCGAATAATTTTTTGTTTTGATTTGGCCTGGTTTGTTTGTCATTCGATAGTCACCTATTTAAACACACGAGTTGATTCGATCAGAGTATATAAGTTAAAATGAATTTCGTGCTATTATAAACAATTTGGGAATTGAATCCAAAAATTATTGAAGGTCAAACCGATACCTGTCATCTTAACTTACACCCGAGATGAGTTTCGTTTTATTCGGATGCTTATTTACAGAGGAAGGTATAATTTATAGTGGCTCATAGATACTCACACCATATCACAGAACAAAGTTGAGAACAAAGACAACGAGCTGTTGAAAGACCAGAGCGCTAGTTAGCTATCTGCAAGCTCTATTCCAATTAGCTTCGAATTACGCTCTATAAAGAGCACTATTGACACTTGATTGAATCTGTGTTCTCAATTTAGTTTTCACCAGTTTTCCAAAAATTAGTTCTTTACTTGCATCAACTTTTGAAACAATGTTCGACATTTTTGACAAAAGAAAACCCAAAAACTATATCAATGGCGTATTAGAAAATCTCTAATTTTAAGTTCAATTGTCAATTGTAAAACCTTCTTTGCCAATCGCAAGCAAGACAGCATCTATTATTGTTATTGTCTTTAAATCCGCGAATTCCGTTCCGAAAGAGTAATTAAATAAGTTACATGAATATTCATTATTTTGATTACAATTGATGGCAACACTATGTTAATTAAACAATTGCAGTTCTCCTTACCTTCCCAGGGATAAATGCATGCAGCTCTCGAAGCGACACAAAGAGTTTCATCAATACAAAATTTAAATATTGCTAATAAAATAATTTCATGGATTGCCATAGTGCTTTTGTATTTTCGTAACTAAATTCCCACAGCATTCATTAACCTCAATAAAATGAAGAAAGGAAGGATTTCAGAAAAGAAAAAAAGGGAATGTTGAAATGATCTTTACGAGGGAGGAGTCGATTAAAATGGGATTATCGATTCAGAAAACCATAAAAATCCCTTCCGCGGCTTTGTTCTTAGATGGAAATGATAGAACTTTTTTTTTTCTTTTAAAATAATAATCACTTCGATGAAGGGGAAGAATTGGTGTTGGGGGAAAAAAAACAGGAATCTGTCCAAATTCGCGACTAGACAATGATACTAATTATTGCATTGTCTTATAAAATAATTTAGATTGGGGTCTCTTGATAAGGCGACGTAAAAGGAATCTGGTTCAGAAATCACCAAACACTGCACTGGTTTAGCTATGCCATTTCCGGAAAAGAGGAGCCAATGACAGGAAGTCACGATCTAATAACCATTTCTTAATAGTTACTTGAATAAAAAAAAAAAAAAAGTGTGTCGCTCTATGGATAAATGACCCAAACTGAATTGAATG
>JAPDSC010081891.1:178100-200722 GCA_026290005.1 Latrodectus geometricus | reverse complement strand
TCTACGGAGAACCTTATTGCTTTTAAAAAGGCCAAAGCTCAAGCTCGTAGAGTAAGACGCCAGAGTCAAAGAGAATCTTGGATTCGTTACGTGTCTTCAATTACATCATCGACATCTAGCAAACAATTGTGGAGGAAAGTAAAAGCAGCCAAATGTATTTATCAGGATTGTTCCATTCCTGTTTTAAAAACTGGAGCTGCTGTGCATTCCTAAACGGTAGACATTGCAAATGTCATCAGAAAAACGTTTGCTAGTGTGTCCAGCTCTGATTCCTAAAGTCCCGCTTTTCATAGGTCTAAAAGAATAGCTGAGCGGACTCCTCTACGTTTCACTGATCGCAGTAATCTACCGTACAATTGTGCTTTTGGAATGTCAGAATTGAAGACTGCCTTACATCAGGCAAACGACACCAGTCCCGGACCTGATGGAATCTCGTATCAAATGCTTCGTTATTTACATCCAGATGCATTATTGAACATACTTGTATTGTTTAATAGAATCTGGACGGAACATGCATATCCCACTTCGTGGAGAGAAGCGATAGTGATTCCTATTTTGAAACCGGGCAAAGATTCCTCTGACCCCATGAGTTATCGTCCAATAGCTCTTACGAGTTGCCTATGCAAAACGTTTGAGCGTATGGTCAATGCTAGACTCACTGACATCTTAGATAAGAATAATTGCATCCCTCCTCATCAAAGTGGCTTTCGAAAAGGTCGGTCCGCTATTGATAATATAATAGATCTGGAATCCCACATTCGAAATGCTTTTGTAAGGAGAAACCATCTTGTTGCAATCTTCTTTGATATTGAGAAAGCATATGATCGTACGTGGCGCTATGGCATTCTCCGTACTATGTACCATCTTGGCTTTAAGGGTAATCTTCCCATGTTCATAAAGAACTTTCTAGCCCTCCGTCTTTTCAGAGTGCGCATTGGAAATACATTTTCCAATACTTTTATCCAAGCTGAGGGTGTTCCTCAAGGCAGCGTTTTAAGCGTGACCATTTTTAACCTTTTCATCAGCAACATACTTC
The DNA here is from genome assembly GCA_026290005.1 of Latrodectus geometricus. NCBI lineage: Eukaryota > Metazoa > Arthropoda > Arachnida > Araneae > Theridiidae > Latrodectus > Latrodectus geometricus. The sequence goes on along the minus strand of JAPDSC010081891.1, from coordinate 199,686 downwards.
ATCAATTACCACCTTCTGTTCATAGTAATTTATATGTTGACGACTTGCAAATTTCATATCAAGGATCAAACATGAATATAATTGAAAGACAATGGCAAACAGCTGTAAATAATCTCACTGCTTGGTGTGAAGAAAATGGCCTTAGCATATCTCCAAATAAGAGTTGCTGTGTTCATTTCTGCAGGAAAACTAGTTTTCACCATGATCCTGTGCTTCACATTAACGGTAGACCTATCCCTGTTGTCAATGAGATAAAATTTCTTGATGTGATTTTCGATAAGAAATTAACTTTCCTTCCGCATGTGTTACATCTGCGGAAGAAGTGCCAACGACTGCTCAATATCCTCAAGGTGCTTTCGAATACATCTTGGGGTGCAGATCGCATATCACTCCTTCGAATTTACCAGTCAGTAATTTTATCTCGCATTGACTACGGTTGTGTTGCTTATGGATCAGCTAGATCTTCCGTTTTACGCAGATTGGACACAATTCATCACTCTGCTTTAAGAATATGCTCAGGTGCATTTCGCACTTCACCCGTCCAGAGTCTATATGTAATCTGCCAACAATTACCATTAGACCTGCGACGGATGCAGCTGTCTTTTAGTTATTATTCAAACATTATGTCCTCACCTCATCATCCCTTACATTCTACGATTCCAAATGCCGCTCTTAAGAGATTATATAATGCTAGACCATCAAGCATTCAACCTTTTCTCACGCGTGTTAAATCCTACCTTTTGCTATCTGACCTATGTGATGTCTGGATTGAGTCTATAGACTTTTTCGTACACCCTCCTTGGTATGATCCACGCATTACAGTACTCAATGCCTTTGAAAACTATAAAAAGTCGGACACAACTCTTGCTATTTTTCAACAGCTTTATGCATCTCATCGCTGTCAGTATGCTATGTACACTCCCATCTACACTGATGGATCCAAAACTGCGGGGCACGTTGGCTGTGGAGTTTATGTTGACAATACCTCCTTCAGTTACAGCCTTCACAAATATTACTCCATTTTCACTGCTGAAGCCATGGCTATATACCGTGCACTTCAGTACGTGAGTACTAAAAGTGTACATAAATATTGCATCTATACTGACAGTAAGAGTGTTTTAGAAGCTTTGAAATATCGTAACTATAATTGCCATCCAGTTGTGACCAAAATTTTCAAATTGCTGGATTCAATCTCTCGAAATGGTTTCAAGGTTCTGTTTTGCTGGATACCAAGCCACATAGGAATAGATGGCAATGAGAAGGCTGATGCGGATGCGAGGTCTGCATCTACTACTATTCTGCCTTCTGTTCCATCAATAGATGTGAGAAAAGGATTAAAACATTTTGTAAATTCTCTTTGGCAGGAATCATGGAACATGCAAGTCAGCAACAAACTCCATTCCATATTTTCATTTATCATCCCATTACATGTTTTACCTGTACGAAGTGCTGATGTCAGACTGACTCGCCTTCGTATTGGTCACACGCGTTTCACCCACAAACATCTCTTCTTGAGTGATTTAAATCCTTGGAGTGAAACGTGTGATGAACCATACACAGTACATCTTATTTTAATTGTTTGTCCAGATTTTAACCATTTGCGTATCATCTTTTTTAACAGTGATATTTTAACATTACAAGACTTGTTAGGGAAACCACCCCATCACAATCTGTTTGCGTTTTTAAATGCTATTGATTTTATTCATTTTATCTAAATTTAGAAATATTTTAATCACAAGGTTTAAATTTTATCCATTTTATCAACTTTCAAAAAATATTTTAATCCCAAGTTTTCTAATTTCTATAAATACGCATATCATTTTAATAAAACACTTTGTTTTAAAATTTTATATTATTAAGTTTTTAATGGGCTAAAGCAATGAAATAACTTCCAAACAGATGTCTGGCGCAGCTTGTCCTTATTTGGACCTTGCGCCATGAAAACCAACCAACCAACCAACCCAAGTCACGTAGATCTTGAGGGAAATGAAAAGGCTGACGCAGCTGCTAAAGCTGGGACACCTATAATTCAACCATCTGTCCTACTTTTAGATGCGAGAAAGGGTGTGAAAAAGCTAGTAAATGGTCTCTTCCAGGAACTTTGGAGCATGCAGGTCACCAACAAATTGTGTACAATTTTTCCATATCTCACCACATTATCAGTTTTACCTTTACGGTGTGCGGATGTCCGTTTGACTCGCCTTCGTATAGGTCACACACGTTTCACACACAGACATTTGTTTCTTAGCGAATTAAATCCTTGGTGTGAAACGTTTGATGAACTATATTCAGTTAATCATATTTTATTTGCAATTATTATATGCAAAAATTTTAACAACGAACGTTTACTTTATTTTAAAATTGATTTTATTACTTTATTTGATTTTTTGGGGGACCCCCCCCCCACAGAAACCAATTTGCCTTTTTAAAGGCAATAGGTTTTTAAATTATATCTAATTAATGTTTTTACATTTTATTATTGTAAATATATATACATTGTAAAATTTTAAGAATATTATATACACAGATTTTTGTTTTTTATTATATTTTAATGTTGTTTGGGTTTTTTAAAAATTATATATAAATAAAGAAAAATAAAAACTAAATAGAAATTTTAGTCTTGGCGCAGCATGTTCTCTTTTGGACCTTGCGCCACAAAACCCAACCAACCGAACTGGAGGCTATAAGTAGATCATCAACAAATGTGTATACAAAGGATAAGTCTCGAGTTACCTCATCAATAAAGCGTTGGGAAGTTTAGGACTCATTACAAAGACCAAATTGCTTGCGCAAACTTTCAAAAAGACCAAAGGGAGTACAAATCGAAGTTTTGTGTACGTCTGCAGGATTAATCGGAATTTGATGATATGCTTTGACGAGGTCGACATGACTAAACACTAGTTTGCCATGCAAATCTGAAGTAAAATAGGATATGCAAGGAATCGGATATTGCTCTTTAATAGTTTGTGCATTAAGGTCACGAAAATCACTGAACGGTCTCCACTCGACAGTACCCATTTTAGGCACCATATGCAAAGAAGAAGCATATTGGCTTTTTAATGCTCGCATATGGCCCAGTTGAATCATGCGCTGAAGTTCAGCTTTTGCACTTTTTAGACGGTCAGGTGCTAAACGTCTAGGCTTAGATACGACTGGTGGCCCTTTGGTATTTATATAATGAACCGTATTATTCTTTATAGGCATATCAGGATCTGGTAATTTTGTGATATCGGGGTATTTTGACAATATTTTACCGTATACATTATTTACAAAAAAAGATTTTACAGAAAATATTTTACAGCTTAATATTTTAATATATACTTTTACATTCGTTGTATTATTTACAAGACGCTTATTCCTTAAGTCTAGGTAAAAATTAAAACGATATAAAAATTTGCACCTAATATTGCACTGGATACATTACAAATATAAAATGAGTAAGTAAAATTCCTTCTTAACCCAAAATTGACCGTTACCGATTTACAGCCATACGCATTGATAGAACTACCGTTAGCAGCACGAAATATTTGAAGAAAGGGAAGTTCTTGTTTAGAGGCGACAATTATAGAAGCATCACTCCCTGAATCAACAAGAAAACACGCACCTGTATTTTTGTCCATTATGAACATGCGACGAGATGTAAAATTTTTGGAGGAGGAGTCCGTCGAAGCTACTCCCCCGGAGTAGCGTTTCCCTGGAATAAGCATGGAAGTGTACATTTTCGAGCCTTTTCCTTAAATCGGGCATGATAAAAGCAGAGTTTCTTTCGTGAAGAAGATCGCTGCCGATGGTAAAAATTCTCCTGGCACCGATTCTTGCTACTCGATCTGGACAGTATTTCTGCAATTTCCTTACGTAGCTCCTTTATTTCCTCGTAGAGAAAATAGAAGTTGGATTTCTTTTCTATGCTGAATGATGATTGAGTAGGAACTTGACTGGAGACAGCAAAGGCATTATGAAGAGGACTTTGTAGAATTCTATAGGCAATCTCAGCAGCTTTGTCAGAAGTCAGAGGAGAAATCGATGCTACTGGATCGTTTGCACTGGAACTGGCATTGCTTGATTGAAAAGTTCTAGGAGTAAAGAATCATCGATGTTGTGGTTTTCGTCTCGACGTTTCATGCTCCGTAACAATGCCGAAGGCTTCCAGTCTCCCAGATTTTCTCCAGCTAACAACTGCCAAATTTCTTGAGTCTTGCTTTTCGAACACCATTCCACTAGCTTTTTCTTCAGATTCTGATACGGGTCTGTTGTGTCTGGCTGCATAATGACATCCATGACGATGGTTGCAGTTTCTGGAGGAAGATGAGCGACTACATGATTATATTTCGTTATAGGCTTAGGAGTCGCTAGTGCGAAAGTACTTTCTATCATATAAAACCACAACGAAGGGTCTGCTTTTATGAATGCTGGTATGACAACAGCCGCTGACTCCATAATTATGTAGTTTTTATTCAGGAAAAAAGAGCATAGATATAGGGTTCATCAATTCTCAGGTCACCACTATTGTGATTAGTGATCGTGTTCAGAGGAAAGAACAGAATCAAGACTTCAATTCAAGGAAACGCTTATTGCATTTCTACTACATCACAAGACGGTCGCGTACCAAGTGGTTGGGGTCCGTCGTACTATTCTCAACTGGTATATCACGTTCTCCCTCACACCTACTTCCCCCAAGAGGAAAAAAGGGGGTCGGAATGCATTTTCTGTCCGAACTGTGCGTCCATACCTCCGAGCGTGGGAATTTGTTTCAACCTTCCCGGATGGGCTGAGAAGAGGAAATGTCATTTCCGTTACTAATTAAGGACGTGAGAAAGGGATCACTACAAATCCCAGGAATATTAATTTTTGAATATAACAATTAATCATGTTAGTAAAGATATTTGATTGTGGTTAAAAATTAAAAGGTACTTATTAAAGGATATTTAACCAATTGTTTGTGCGAACAAAATGTTCAAGTTCGAGTGAAATTATCATTATTTTAATCACTAAAATAACATCATTTTAAAAATGCAAAAATGTTATATTATGTAATATACACTCGTATATTTAGAACACTTTAGCATAAAAAAAATCAGAGTATCAATAATGAATGCAAGTTATTAGTTTCTCAAAAAATGAGTGACGATATCATTTTTAAAATATCTCTATACAAATATAATTCTGTACAATATTTCATTCAAATGTGAAAGTTTTATAGTTCCTAATGTAAGTAACTAATTGTAATTAATTTCTAAGCTTGTAAAAAATTTCTGATTGATTAACAGAAAATAATTTGTGTATTCTGTTCGTGTGTAGCCAAAATTTTCATAACCCATCATTTCTCTTGAGAAGGAAATAAGAACATATTTAGATATTTGACAAAAGAAAATCATAAAAGTCAGTATTTTTCTTTTCTTCTTTTTTTTCTTAACAAAAACTACATTATCATCTTGACAAAACAACGAAAAATATACCTCTTCAATATTGAACCTGTCTCTCATGATTTCTCTCTCTCTCTCTCACACACACAATAATCGGGCGATATAAATTATTTAATTTTTTTTATTTTTTCAAATATGTGTTATCCCAAGGTAAGCGAGGACCTCATATACACACCGGCATCCGAGGTCCTCTCATACACACCTGCAACCGAGGACCTCATATACATACCAGCAACTGAGGACATCTTATACACACTCGCAACCGAGGACCTCTCATACATACCTGCAACCGAGGACCGCTTATACTCATTTACATGTGTGAATTTCATATATATATATATATATATATATATATATATATATATATATATATATATATACCAGAAAACAAGGATCTCATATACACACCTGCTAACGAGGAAATTAAATATTGCTTCTGAATATGAATGCTATATAGAAATATATTTTTTACGTAGTGTTTTAAATAGGTTTATTTTACTGCATTAATATAAGCGTATCTATCTCTTAAAATATTTTTAATTTATGAAACACACTTCTCATTAAGTAAACGATATAATCTTTCAAATAAAAAATAATATATTATTACACATAATGCCAAAGTAAATATTTATCTGTCGTATATAATAGATGTGGATACGATATGATTGAATCTAATATTTCTTACATTCAAAAATATTTTCAAGCAAGTGCCCGTTAAAAGTATGGAGTAGAAAAGTGATTGATTATACATAAAAATATTTTGTAAGATAATATTTCCACTCCTAATTTGTGTTTTGTAGCAATATAAAAAATTGAATATCATATTTTTTCTTTTAAATATATTAAATATTTTTATCCTTAAATTCGTATTTAAATAAGCAAATATTGTATTTAAATATTTAGTTTCAATATGTTTGATTCAATTTAAAAGCATTTTTAGGAAAAGAAAATAGTTTAACTCAGTTATTTGTAATAATTTTCTCCTGAAAACTGATTGATTTCTAAATTTAGATTTTAAAAATCTTGGTATCTAATGATTTAAAAAAAAAAAATAGATGAGCTAAGACAAATGCAGAAAAAATTAAAATATGATGAATTGAATGAAAATTATACGACAACAATATATATATATATATTGTTAAAATATAGATAACTTGAGCAGCAATAATCAAAGACAAAAAAAAGCAAGAGAAACTATATAATTCAAAACACATAAGACAATAACAGGAGAAAACTATGCAATATAAGTAGGAGAAAGGCATTGGTACCGCGTTTTAATCAGGAGGGTGATGGTAAACTATGCTAATAGAACACTCTTTTCTGATATACACGAAGGACAAATGTCTAAAAATCCTCATACCATTCCCCCGAAAAGTGTCTGTATTAAATGAAACGCTTATAAAATAAGTAAAATCATTAATCATTGTAAAATTAGCAAGAAAATTATTAGATATAAGTTCATTAATTAATCATTTAATTTGGTTTCTGGTGAATTTAAAATTATTTGCAAATATTGTACATGTGTTTTGATTCATTCAATACAACATTTTCTGTAAATTTTTAAAGAAATGTTGGAATTTCAGAAGATTAGTTTATTATCTTTAAACTGGTTTTATCAAAAATATCTATATAAATAGTAGAATTTCCGATATTAATGAATAAATATAAAAATTCAGTGTTATTGTTACAAACATTGGTTTTAATTAACGAAAGCTGTTTTGGATAAATTGAATTTGAAATATCACTAAAATTTGCATCATTAAAATAACAAAGTCATCTGGATATATAAACGCAAAAGAATATCGAAAAATAAAACTTGTAAAAAATCCAAAATAATGTAAAAAATCAATTTGTAAGTACACTCGAAAAAACTGAAACCTTTTTCCCAGCCATAGTGCCGCAATTTTGAATAAAAATATTTTCACCGTTATAAATATAGTTATTGTAAATACAAAGTTTAACTAAGTTATTCCAGTAATCAAAATTAATATTCAATAAATTTTTTGTAATCCTTAATATAATTTTTTTTTTCTATCGGTGGGAACTGGGTGAGCAACCCTTAGCCATAGCGAGTCTGGAAACTGTTACTCATGTAGCGTAAACCGGTCGGCACCTGTGAACCAAGTCACGGAAGTGAGTAGCATTACTCACGCGTCACACAACTATAAACCCGTTTATAGGGTGGACCACATTCATCCATTAGCTTAGAAGAAAGCACAAGGAATCAGAGAAAAAGGAATCGGCGATGCCTAAACCGGGATTCCAACTCGGAACCAACATCCTAACGAAAATGAAAATATAATACCATCTAATTTTTTAATGGGTATTTTGTATAAAGATCGTTGAAATCAAAGGAACTAATATTATAAAAAAATATTTTACAGAAAGTCTAACACAAGTCTAGTATTATCTATAATCCAAGTAGCTTTAAATTTAACAATATGTTCCAGAATTATATAAATATTTGGCAAAAATTATACCTGGTTTATTCATGTATGATTTAGATTCACCAGTAATGTATCTGAATTTAATGGGAAGTTTATGAAATTTAGAAATTACTGTTAAATAAGGAAATTGTAATTTTTAATTTTTTATATTTAAAAGTTTATAAAAACCTAGAATTTTTTTTATTAATTATACTATATATCTGTGTAGAATCTAAAAAGTTTCTTTATATCAATCTAATCTAAGTGATTTTTTTTACGAAAAAGTGCGTAGATATTAGAAGTTTTATCAACAAGTGTAATCATAAAGCTGTCTTTAAGAATTTTAATTTTATATGGCTTATAAGAATTTTAAGCAAATATCGTTGCAGGTTTTAATAGGCTAAATCTAATATTTGGAAATGTTAAATTATAATAAGAAATAAGATTTTTAATTTTATATTATAGAGCTTTTTTTTTTAAACTTCCATGTTCTGGAAAACTCAACATAATAATAATTTGCTATTTTAAAGATAATGGAATTGATATTATATAAAATTACTTTAAAAGTTTTAGATCTACTTGTTTGAAAAATTGGTCTGTGTTTAGCAAATTTATTTAAAATTGCCTTCTGTTTATGATCATTGACAATGTTAAGTCACCTGTAATAATGTGTCAAAAATCGGAGATTATAAATGGTTTGAATGTACTATTAAAGCATATAAATTTGGAAATTTTTTTGGAGAAGGTGGTATTTTTACAAAATTGATTATAATTAAATACTTTGCTGCCAAAAAGAGTATCGTAAGAAATGTAGATTTGACAACAACATCCTTTTTAGGAACAATACAAAACAAATCGTTAATAAAACTATTGAAATGAATGTTATAAAAATTTGTATGTCGGAGATTAGTTAAATTTAAAATGTTTCTTATTTTTAAATTCATTATATCTGTATTTAAAAAGATCATGAAATAAAATCTTAAAGTGCTGTCTTTTGTAATGTATATCATCCAAACATGAATATAAAAATTTACAATCACTGTTAGTTTCATAATAAAAATTTTGCGAGGCAACCAATGATAATTTTCAGAAAATGAAGATTCCAATTTGAGAATTTTTATAAATAAAACTCAAAATTTCCAAATAAGCTTTATCAAAATGAGCTTTCTCTAATTAAAACTAATTAAAAATTAATATTTTGTATTTTCTGGATATCCAATTTAAATCATGGAATCCCTTAGATTTAGCCAGCTTATTTAAAATCTATCAGTATAGTGACTAACATAAACCAGTTATTTTAAAATTATGCTATAATTTTTAAGATTTCTTTAAATATATATGATCATTTCATTAAAGGGATATTTTGGTATAATGATAATAAGTGTAGTGAGGAAGCAATACATATATTAAGTTTCTGTGTGGGAATGAAATATATAAAAATATTTATAAAAATTCTGAAATATGAAAGTTATTAAATAAAGCAAAAAAAATTTTTTTCCCTGATGTTTCCATTTATCAATCACCTTGTAGTTTTTTTTTCTGCTTTTTCAGAAAGTTTTAATCTTTACCTCAAAGCAAATTACACTTATTAAGATTATTTTTAAAACTTAACTTCAAAATTTCCTTCATTTAACATGGTAATACATGTTTATTAGTGCAGAAATAATTTCTTTGACTAATTCAATGAATATTCATGTAAGAAAATTCTTATCTTATTTAGCTTTCCAAAAGTTGAACCCTTAGCTTTATTCATTTTTAAAATTTAAAGGAATTTAATAAAGTATTTGTGGATTCATTTCAGCTTGCTGTTGCATAGCATAAAATCAATTGTAAATTTACATTCATTTTTACACCAATCAATTAAAATTGTAGCATAGAAATGTGTTCTCTGAATGATTTGCTATTCTACAAATATTTGACATTTTATAAATATGCATTTTTAAATATTATATTAATATAAAAATTAAAGATTTTGAACATCTCAAATGCTAATGATTTCTTAGATTTCAACTTTTCTAAGAAATTACATATATTCATTGTATCAAGTTGAATATAAAGTATGAAAAAATAATTTTTCATTATGAATAAGTACAATGTAAATAGAAAAATGCTTATAACAGTCATGTATAATTCAAAAGAAATTTATAAATATTAGCAGATTCAATATAATGATTGCTATTGTATTTTTTTGCAATTTTTAAAGTTTCAAATATAAAAATTATTTATAATTATATTAAATTTCAAGGCAGCTAATTCTGAAATTATTAGAAAAATAACTTTATATTCAATGCGATAAGAAAATTATGACTAAGACTAATGAAAATTTCTGAGCAGAACATTCACTAAGTTAACAACAAACATATGTTGGTGTTCTCGGGTGAAAAATGTCGATTGACTCGTTCCCATAGTAAATCAATCATCAAGGCGAGAATGTTTTCAAATAGTCAGGGGAAAAGAGGATGTACGGCTCATAGCGGATTAGAGAAAACCACGCACCAATATCTTGATCGTTGGAGAAAATTCGCTTTGTAAAGATCTGTGCAAACTGATGTTGCCACCACGAATCAAATATGAATTAGATTCATGTCATAACTTCAAACTATTAAAGAATTAAATACACTTAATTAACATAAAAAAGTCTTGGGAAGAGCCAATTAAGCTTATGAATTTAATTCCTACACTTTTACATTTAGAGTATATTACAAATCAGCATTTTTTTGCATTAGCGAATTCGTGTAGTAGAAATGCACTGATCAGTTGTTAGGGTAAAAAAGACGAAGCATGTTATTTGTCAGAAGAAAAGAAAATCACCGGTAGTTTATAAAATATATGATGTGATACAGACCTATAAATTCATCAGGATGGTGTTGTGAAAATTAACACGGAATAAATATTATAAACTTTTTGATATTAAAATACCTATAAATTAAAAAACAGGATATTTTTAAAGAAAATATTATACATGAAATCTTTTATAATATAATCTCACACACGGAGAGAGATTATATATATATATATATATATATATATATATATATATATATATATATATATATATATATATATATATATATATATACAAACATTTGGTAAAATATCTCGTGTTTATCTTAAAATCCTATTGTTACGTATATGAAGAATAAAGGAATAATTTTAGCTATTATGAAAAAGGAATTTAATTATTTTCCATTGACAGTGTATTTGAATTACCTAATTCCCTTTATGAATTAGTTATCAGCTTTTCAGGAGTTAAAATATTTCTAAATTTTTGACTATTAATAAGTAAGTAAGTTGGTAAAACCTATTTGACTTTCATAATACTCTAGAAAAGAAACGTAAGTTTTTAGATTCAATATTTATATACTCTATCATCATGAAAATCTTTTTATGTCAATTAAACTTCAGAATTTCTAACACAATATTATACGAAATTATAAACCATACATAAAAAATATACAGTCGAAGAATACCCCATGTCCAAGGTTCAGTAATGTATCTTTTCTTTGTTTTCATTTTTAACTGTAGCGTATGGTTTAAACTAATAAGTTACTTCTAGGAAGAAAACAAAATTTGATTTTATCAACTTAGTTAAACTCATACATTCATTTTTTATAAAGCATATTAATTTTGTATTTACCAAACAAAGTAGTTATTTATTTATTATTCGCTAAAATATTTTCCATTTCAACAATTTTATCGTTATTTTCTCAAAATTTATTTTAGTTAAAAAGAGCTTTCGTTATGATATGAGTGCTTCAGTATAATCTGTTCTTTAAGAAATTAACATATCAAATGTTTTCGCATAGAACTAGTTATGGATTATGATTAGGAACTTGCTCTTCGAGGTGAAATGTACCCAATTTGATATCCCCATTGTAGAAAAATTGGAGTTGATTCTTACACATTTCTGTATCCCGCAGATACAATCTATCGGAATCAGTACTACGTACAGGGAAGCAAGCTGGTGCAACTAAAACAATCTGAAGGAATATATGCTAAAGTAAAATAGATACTAAAACAGATCTTTACTAAAAGAAACTTAACTTTCCGGATTTTTTTTTTTTGTAACATTTGAATTGATTCTATTATCTGCAAAAAATTGTTTATGGGCATATTGATCATTGATTATAATTTATTTAATATTTTTAGATTCATAGATAATATAACATTTCATAGTTAGAAAATATTGTACATTTTATTTCCACGACAACAGTTAAATAGAAATATAATCTAAAAGGAAAAATATTGTCGACCCCAAAGGAATACGCAGAGAATATTTAAGTTATAGTTGTCAAACTATCAATTATGTAACCTTAATTTATACACAAATTTAAAATGAGTGTGATTTTGGTTTTGTTTTTTGGCTAGAGATAATATAAAGCACTTTATTTATATAAGTAATAAAGTTTAAAGTAGTAATGATAAGAGTTTATATATATTTAGTATTGTGTCAATGTTCATCTTTTTTTATCAAGATAGGAATTTTATAGATATATTTATATACGTAGATTTTTTTTTAAATAAAATATTAAATAATTTTTAAATGTATTAAAAATAATTTTCAAGATAGTTGTGATCAAGAAGCAACAAAATCTTACTGTATCTTGTATAAATAAATGATATTATAGATGTTATTCTAAACCTGTGATTACTATTTATCTACGTAGATATGAATTTAACCTAATAGAGATTTCCCAACATTTATTATGCGAAACATAACATATCTAGTCACAGAAACGCATAAAGGGGAAAATTTCGATTTCAGCACTGGATATAGATTTTACTTTTAACACATACACAAAAAATTATCATTATTAATGTTGTGAATATAAAAATTATTTTTTATATTTTCTTCCGAAATCAGCATTAAATTGTACTTCAGTGCTTTATATGTACTCATTTATTAGTGAAATTAATTAGTTCAAAATATATTTACTTAGTTTTTTTATATTATATTTATGCTTTCTTTTTAGAAATCTTTTGAATATATTTAAATATTTTAATACCCGGCATTTCTCTCATAGCTAATTACGTTTTATTAACTTTGAAAAAAAATCTGACGTTTGAATTATGCTTTCTGTTAGCTAAAGGTGAAATAAATCAATGAAATTAATCATACAATTATTTCAAAGTTTATTTAAAACCAATAATTTTAAAATATTCTCTGTGATTAGTAAATATGCTATATCATGTTTTACTAAACAGACATTTGGTATTTTCTGGTGGTGGGGGCTAAAAGAAATCGTTTCTACTTGCACCGTTTTTAGAACCAGTTTCTCGACTCAACGACACCGGAACTCTCGTTTTGTTATGCTTCAATGGTTTGCTTATCAATGTTATCCTGCAACTAATATATACTGTATAATTAATAAATATTAAATAAATTGCGTTCGATATTTAAAATTAGATAAAATGCATGAAGGTTTCTGTTCTCGTTAGAACATTATAATGGAGAATAATTTATAAATGAAGTGTAATAATAAATAATCTTGCGGATTTATGAATAAAATTTATTTAATGTTACAAATAATGTTATTTTATCTACCTTTCACTACTAATTCTTTGTCTTAGCTTTTCCCATAATTTACTGTTCAAAAAAATAGTAAAATTGTTTTACAGTTTTCTTAGTTTAAATAAATATTTAAAAATTTATTGCTTAAAAATCTATATTATATTATATTTTCATTAGTAACTAAAAGTACGTAAATATAAATTAAAGAGAGAAAAGTAAATACTGAAAATAATTTCATAACCTTTGACTTTATGATTTGCTCTGAAAATTTCTAAACATTTATAAATGAATATTTATTTAATTTTCCCTTCAAATATTTAATTATACTAAATTTAAGCAAAACTCTTTATTTTGAATCCCCTCAGGGGGTTTACTTTCTTTAAGTAAACACGGGTGTCACAATCCCGAGGTACCCCAGTGATCTGTCCTCTTCTTTTTTTTCTTCTCTCTGCTTCCCTACTGCTTTTTTCTTCCTTTTCTCCCTCAATGTGGTTGCCTCTGATGAGGTTGAGGGCTCCCCTTGAGCAGCTGTCGCCGCTCTGTTGCTAATAGCTACTTTTGGGGACTAAATCACCCACGTGTTTGCCGTGCGTGGAGACCCGTATCCCTGGAAAGGAGAATCCTGGTAATTGAGGTCCCCAGAGGCTAACACATTACTTTGGTCTCCGCTTCAGGTAAACAGGAGGTGTGTTGTGGTCCTCAGCACATCAATCGGCTTTATGGATCAAGCGATCGGTACATCTGCTGGATGACTCGTTAAGGGTGGAGGCCATCTCAGGGATGTACTGTGAGCGTATAGGACTTGGCTAGCACTGTTGCAGCTGGTCTGCATCCCATTGTTGGACTCGGTGGTGGGTGGTGCGGTCAGGTCCCGAAATTTTAATTCAAATTAAATGGAAAATAAAAATGAATCTTTTCTCCCACGGGAGCAACAACTGAATAGTCTAAACTCTAAACATTTCATTATGAAGAGAAAGGAGGGAAGTTTTGATGATGTATCCCCCTTTCTAATTCAGAAAGGAATATCGGCTACTATAGGAGAGATGAAAAATATTCGAAAGGTCCGATCGGGTGATCTTCAAATTGAGGTTGCAAGCGCTGCTCAGGCAGAAGCTATAATTAAGATGCAATTTCTAGCAAATTTAGAGGTAACAATGTCGCCACACGGTAGTCTGAACTTTTCTCGTGGTGTTATATCCGCGAGGGATTTGCTGTTTACGCCGACGGATGAAATTCTGGAAAATCTACAAGATCCGAAAGTCTGTGCCTTGAACGTTTCACAGTCAGAAGAGATGGGCAGTTTATTAATACTAAACATCTCATTCTGACTTTTGCGACACCAGACGTTCCGCAGTCTGTAAAAGCTGCATACATGAATTTGCCCGTCCGGCCTTACATACCGAATCCCTTGCGATGCTTTCAGTGCCAACGTTTTGGACACTCGAGAAATGCGTGCAGAGGCAAACTGACCTGCGCTCGTTGTGCAGTAGTTGGCCACGATAGTTCGACCTGCACTGCGAAGGAGGCGTGCGTGAATTGTCACTGCAACCACCCCTCCTATTCTCGAAGTTGTCCTACTTGGGTACTTGAAATAGAAATAACCACTTTAAAGATCACGACGAAGTGTTCATACCCTGAGGCTCGACGACAAGTTACCACTAGCTGCCCTAAAGTTGGAGTAAGCTACGCAGCCGCTACAAAAAAGATCACCAAAACGATTAGCCCACAAACTGAAGTTATACTACCTCCCTCTCCTAAATTACCTGTTTCAAAACAAACTCAAAAGCCAAAATTATAATCTCCGAATTTTAAAAGATCTTCAGCATCCAAATCGAAATCATATAAAATTTTGAAATTAAAATCTTCAAAGGAGGGTTCTATTAGACCCTCCATATTCACCCGTAAGGCTTTATCCCTGGAGGCTGACACTGTTTCTCTTTATCCCTCGCATGATGACATATCGTTTGAGGAGATGTCAGATGACATGCCTTCCAGCTCCGCGAGAGGAGCTCTTCAAATTAAACAATAACTTCCTTTCTTTCGTGAAACTGCCATGGTTTGCGTTCCCATCTTGATGACACCAAGTCTATAGTAACAACTTATAACCCCGCATGTGTAGCACTTCAGGAAACTTTCCTGAAGTCCTCCATTAACATTTCTATGCGTGGGTTCAACTGCTTTAGAAAAAACTATGGTGACGATGGTGCAGTGTCTGGTGGTGTTTGCATATTAACATCTAATGACTTTGTCAGCACTGTCCATCCATTAAATACTACTCTACAGGCTATAGCTGTGAGAATTCACACAACTTGTTTAATTACAGTCTGTAGTTTATATTTGCCACCACACGATATCATCCGCCAAGAAGAACTAGATACATTAGTTGATAAGCTGCCTACACCATTTTTGTTAGTAGGTGACTTTAACGGCCATAATTCTTCATGGGGAAGTAGTGATACGAATTCTCGCGGTCGTCAGATAGAGCTGTTTGTTTCTGATAACTGTCTCTGTCTGATAAATACCGACGAGAAAACATATTTCCACACACTAACAAGAACTTTCCATTCTCTCGATCTCGCAATTTGTACTCCATCTCTCTTGCCATAGTTAAATTTAACAGTGGGAAATGATCTTCATAACAGCGATCATTTTCCTCTTTTCATCTCCCAGACTGGAGGTATTAGAGTAAGACAACATCTACCAACTTACGTGTATAGTCGGGCCGATTGGCCAATATTTACACAATTGGCAGTTATTCATGATACAATGGTTTTGATCGAGGATATTGATAATGCCGTTCAAAAAGACACCGAAACAATTATAGGTGCAACTGATACTGCTATACCTAAAAGTTCTTCTACAAAAAAAAGCATTGCAAACCATGGTGGAACAATGAGTGTCAAAAAACTTATAAAAAACAAAGGAAGTTATGGGGGTTATTCCGGAGATACCCCACAACGGAGAATTTAATTGCCTTTAAGAGAGCAAAAGCATTGGCTCGCAAAGCTCGTCGTCAAAGTCAGAAGGAATCTTGGTCTCGCTATGTTTCTTCCATAACATCTTCTGCATCCAGTAAGCAGTTGTGGAGAAGAGTAAAGGCAGCCAAAGGAATTTATAAGGAATTTTCCTTTTCGATATTAAAAACCGGGGCTGCTATATATTCTTCTCCTAAGGAAATCGCTAACGTCCTTGGTGATATTTTTGCTTATGTCTCAAGCACTGACTCTTACACTCCTTCCTTTTTAAGGACTAAGAGTCATGCTGAGCAAAATCTAATTCTCTTCAATCAAGGCTTACCTTACAACTGTGAATTTAGGAAGTTAGAATTGAAGAACGAATTACAGCAGACAAATAACACCAGTCCAGGACCTGATGGATTCAGCTATCTTATGCTTCAAAAATTAAATCCAGACTCCCTATTGAACTTACTGCTTTTGTTCAATAGGATCTGGGCTGAAAATGAATTTCCAACTCTTTGGAGAGAAGCAATAGTGACTCCGATCCTAAAGACTATTAAAGATCCTTCTAATCCTTTGAATTATCGACCTATAGCTCTGACAAGTTGCTTATGTAAGACTCTCGAACGTATGGTCAATGCCCGTCTCATATATGTCTTAGAAAAGAATAACTGTATTCATATTAATCAGAGTGGATTCCGTAAAGGAATATCCACTCTTGATAATATTACATATCTGGAAACGCAGATACGCAATGCCTTTTTGCGGAGAAATCATCTCGTTTCCATTGTCTTTGACGTGGAGAAGGCTTATGACCGTACGTGACGTTATGGAATTCTAAGTGGGCCGATAATCTGCCGATATTCCTCCAGAATATTTTACGCTCCCGTGATTTTAAAGTCCGTATTGGAACAACGTTTTCAAATACTTTTAATCAATCTGAGGGTGTTCCTCAGGGTTCAATTTTAAGCGTAACTATTTTTAGTTTATTCATCAGTAGCATTCTCAATCACCTAACTTCATCTATTCAAAGTACTTTGTTTGTTGACGACCAGCAGATATCACGTAAGGGGTCTAACATGCGATTAATTGAGAGATAATTACAAAATGTTGTAAATAAATTAGCTGCATGTTGTGCTGAAAATGGCCATACTTTATCTCCTGGCTGGAGTAGTTGTGTCCACTTCTGCCGAAAGACCAGCCAGCATAATGATCAATTAATTAATATTGACAATACACCAATACCTGTGGTCAATGAGGTGAAATTTCTAGGAGTGATATTCGACAGGATATTAACTTTTCTTCCGCATATTTTATATCTGCGGAAGAAGTGTGAGCGATCGCTTAATATCCTCAAGGTGCTATCAAATACATCTTGGGGTGCAGATCGCTCATCACTCCTTGGGGTGCAGATCGCTCATCACTCCTTGGGGTTTATCAATCCCTTATTTTATTCCGCATTGACTACGGGTGTGTTGTATATGGATCTGCAAGGCCTACCGTCTTACGACACCGTTCATCTTGGACACCGTTCATTACTCCTTGAGAATATGTTCAGGTGCATTTCGCACATCACCCGTCCAGAGTCTATATGCCATCAATTACCACTAGACCTGTGACGAATGCAGCTGTCTCTCAATTACTACGCTTAAGTTATGCCGACCCCTCATCATCCATTACGGTCCATGATTCCAAATGCCTCTATTAAAAGACTATACGATGCTCGTCCAAGGAGCATCCCACCTTTTCTCACACGAATGAAATCCCATTTGTCTTTGACTGATCTACGTGAATTGTGGATTGTATCAACAAATTACTTTGCTCATCCGCCTTGGTATAACCCGACACTTGCTTTTATTTATTCCTTTACTTAATATGCAAAGTCTGACACAACTCCTATTGTCTTTGAACAGCTATATTATTCTCATCGCTGTCAGCATCAATCATACAAATCTGTATTCACAGATGGTTCTAAATCAGCAGGACATGTTGGCTGTGGCATTGTTATGAATAATACATCTTTTAGTTACAGCCTACATTCTTCCTGCTCCATCTTCACTGCTGAAGCAACAGCCATATACTATGCTCTTCAGCAGGTGAATACAGATGAATATCATAAATTTTGTATATATACTGACAGCCTGAGTGTTTTGGAAGCTTTTAGAGGCAATAGTTTTAATAATCATCCTGTTGTGTCTAAGATTTTCAGAGTATTGGAATCCCTTGCTAGCAAGTGTTACAAAATTTTATTTTGTTGGGTACCAAGTCACGTAGTTCTTGATGGAAATGAGAGAGAGGATGCAGCTGCAAAGTCTGCATCATGTCAAATTATACCATCAGTTCCGCTCTCTGATGTGAGAAGGGGTGTGAAATCATTAATTTATTCTCTTTGGCAGGAATCATGGAATATGCAGGTTGTCAATAAATTACATTCTATTTTCTCATCCATCACCCCATTATCAATTTTACCGTTACGAAGTGCCGATGTTAGATTAAGTCGCCTTCGTATCGGACACACACGTTTCACAAACAGACATTTGTTTTTATGTGAATTAAATCCATGGTGTGAAACGTGTTGTGAACCATACACTATTTATCATATTTTAATTTCATGTCATTATTTTAACCAGCAACGTTTACAATTTTTTAAATCTGATATTTTAACCTTGTCTGATTTGTTGGGGGAACCACCCCACAGAAATCTTTTTGCCTATTTAAAGGCAATTGGATTTCTTCATTTTATTTAAACTTTATGAAATTTACTCTACCTTTACAATTTTACTCATTTAGATTTTAATATATTTGTATACAATTATTTTTGGTTTTTTTTTAAATTTTTAACGTTGAATATGGGTTTTGCCAATAAAAGTTCTCCTTTAAATTTAATTTTTTGGCGCAGCTTGTCATTTTTGGACCTTGCGCCACAAAACCCAACCAACCAACCAACCAACCACCTTTATTTTGAATCTGCTTAAAGACAAAACTCTTCCTAAAATTATCCTTCTTACCAACTTTTCTATGTACCACGTGGTTTTAAAAAGGTCTTCACTCTCACTTTCCTCCATAGTTTAAGATAAGCGGAAAATCTCATGGCCATTGAAGAGTGGCTTAATACACTACGGGCCATTAAAATTGCTACACGAAAATATGCAGATAATAAAATGAGCAAATTGCTCATTTTATTATCTGCACCTCTGGAAGGAGAATGCAGGAAGAAATGCCGATAATAAAATGATATTTATTGGACAAATATATTTTACTAGAAATAACAAGTGATTAAATTTTCAAAAAAATTGGTTGGATAGATTCTGAGATATCAGTAGCCAGAACAACCACCTCTGGCAGTAATAACAGCAGTTTTACGCCTGGGCATTGAGTCAAACACAGATTGGATTGCATGTACTGGTACAGATGCCCACACAGCTTCAACACGATGCCACAGTTCATCAACCGTAGTGACTGGCTTTTGGTGACGAGCCAGTCGCTCGGCAACCATTCACCAGACGTTTTCTATTGGTGAAAGATCTGGAGAGCGTGCTGGCCAGGGCAACAGTCGAACATGTTCCATATCAAGGAAGGTCCGTACAATATCGGCAACATGCGGTCGGGCATTATCCTGCTGAAACGTAGGGTTTCGCAGGGCTCGAACAAAGGGTAGAGACACGGATCGTAACACACCAAAAATGTAACGTGCACTGTTCAAAGCACCGTCAATGCGTGCAAGAGGTGACCGAGACGTGTATCCAATGGCACCCTATACCACCACGCTAGGTGATGGGCCAGTATGACGATGACGAATGCACGCTGCCAGTGTGCGCCAAACACGGATGCGACCATCATGATGCTGTACACAGAATATGGATTCATCTGAAAAGATGACGTCTCGCCATTCGAGCGCCCAGGTTCGTCGATGATCACACCATTGAAGGCGCTCTTGTCTATGACGCAGCGTCAAGGGAAGCCGCAGCCATGGTCTCCGAGCTGAGAGTCCATGCTGCTGCAAAGGTCGTCCAACTGTTCGTGCAGACACTTGTTGTCTTCCAAACGACCCTGGTTCTTGACTCACGGCTCGTGACGTGGTTGCACGATCCATTGCGGCCATGCGGATAATATGCCTGTCTTCTCGGCTGCTAGTGATAGGTGGCCGTTGAGATCCCGAATGGCATTCCGTATTACTGTCCTGAAATTATCGATTCCATATTCTGCTAACAGTCATTGGATCTCGACCGACGTGAGCAGCAATACTGCGATAAGATAAACCGCAATCCCGGTACGCTACAATTCGACCTTTATCAAAGTCAGAAACGAGCTGGTATGCATTTCTCCTTCTTACACGAGGCATCACAACAACTTTTCACCAGGCAACAACGTTCAAATGCAATTTGTGTATGAGGAACCGGCTGAACAATTTCCTCATTTAAACACAATGTAGGAGTCGTTACTAGCGCCTGCTTTGTCTGAATGCGCTGAAAAGCTAATCATTTGCAAATCACAGCACCTTCTGCCTTTCGTATAAATTTCACGTCTGTAGCATGTCGCCTTCTTGGTGTAGCAATTTTAATGGCCAGTAGTGTAAGTGGAAAATTAAAATAAATCCAAACAAATCCACTGCTGTCATTTTTACTAGGAAACGTACTCTACCCCCCAGATTCAACTAAGTGGTTTTCCAGTTCCCTGGTCAAATAAAGTCGTGTAACTCAATCTTACGTTAGATAAAAACTTACCTAGAAAGCCCATATTAACAAAATCAAGAATAAATTTATTTCTGCCAAAACTTCACTTGACCCCTAATTGCCTACAAATCGAAGCTCTCCATGGCTAACAAGCTATTGATTTATAAATCATACCTTCGCCCTATTATCACCTATGCAGCCCTAATCTAGAGTGGTGCTGCGGAAACGATCCTGAAATCTCTTG
This sequence comes from Latrodectus geometricus, assembly GCA_026290005.1. Taxonomy (NCBI): domain Eukaryota; kingdom Metazoa; phylum Arthropoda; class Arachnida; order Araneae; family Theridiidae; genus Latrodectus; species Latrodectus geometricus. The sequence goes on along the minus strand of JAPDSC010081891.1, from coordinate 178,451 downwards.
AGGGTCAGCAAAGTAAATTTCTTAGACTGATCACTCAATCAGACTTTTACATCAGAAACGAACACATCAGAAACAATTTTGGTGTCCTTCCCCTATCAAGATACGTCCAATTCCTTGCTTTTCGCTTCTACAACAAACTTTATGAAATTGATAATTCTGAAATTCAAGCAATTGAAAACTACAGTCCCTATGAACTTTCCAATTTCCACAGACCAAGGGCGGTTCTGCGGGCTAAGCCACTTTCAAACTTATCTATTCGCCTCCCAAAAAGTAGAATTATATAAATAAATAAAAAAATTGTATTTATATATTTATATATATATATATATATATATATATATATATATATAT